>CAJHQP010003490.1:0-66873 GCA_905132765.1 Moricandia arvensis
TTTTTTGGGGTCAAATTTAGAGATAGTTGATGAAATTAGGGTTTCAAAAGATATGGAGGAGACTTAAAGTATATATATATATATATATATATATATATCGTGTGTTTGTAATGCGGAAATAAATATTCGAAAAGAGAGCATATTCTTTTCGTAGCATTGTATTCTGAATTTATAATGCATAAAGAAGGAAAAAGAACAAGGAAAGAGAAATACCAGAAATAAAAGTGTTACAAAATTGGTATAATGGGTCTTACTTAGAAAATCTTTGTAAAAAATTACCATCGCACTCCTAACATTCTTGGAATTGGATGTGTACAGCCGAACCTGAATTCATTATTAAATGTAGGGACACTTCCCAATTATACACAGTTGAACATGATTTTCAGATTTTCATCCTATTTTTTGTCATCCGCGTGTTATATTGATTTTAAACTGGATTAGCCAAAACACCTATTACAACGAGTTGTCTATCGTAACGACGACACCAGAAACTAGAGCCGGTAGTTAAGGCACAACACCGGAATCATAAGCCAGCGGTTGCAGATATCAATTCCCGAAAACAAACATGCAAATACTACAAAGCACAAACAAGACAATAAAAAACAATGATAAACACGTAGACGAGACTCAAACCAGCCATAGAGAGAGAACGAACCAGCCTGATAATTTATGGATAACTGTGATGTAGATTGCACCTCCTATGTGCGCTGCTTCCACCGATCCCCTGCAAAACCACTAAACTCGCAATTGGACTTTGACAAGGGTTACCACGCGCCTTCTACACATCTCTGATCCACTGACTCCCTCCAGATCCAACTAAAAACTCGGCCATTGGCCTCTGTAGAGAGTTCACCATGCGTCGTCTACACGTCTCAAACCTACGGGCAAACTAATTTCACGCTCTTACTCAAGATATCTGGATTGGATTCGGTTTTGACGGGATCAAACATTATACTATCCAAATCTGGATCCGGCCCTCCGAGTATCCGGATTTCAGAGCGGATCCGGATCGGATCTCGAATCAAATCCGGATCTCGAATAATAAGTCTCAGGCCTAAGGAAAATGTATTATTGTTCCAAACATACAATACATCTTAGATTTTAAAATCCTTCTATATATTAATTGAGAAGTCACTTAAGTGATTTTGCTTAAGCGTCAATCATCGGTGAAACTTTCAGAAATTTGTTATAATTTATTTCGTCGATGATTTTATTTTTTATTTATTTTAATTAAATCTAAAATAAAGATAAGTTTATAACCAATTTATTCATTTACCAAATAGTCTAATATTTCAAATAATAATCCAGGGTTGTCAAATTATAGAAAGAGCAATAATGTTTGATGAATTCTTTTCATATTTAAAATATAAAAAATAAGAAATAGAGAAATATTTTCATATTCTTAAATTGAGAACTATACCTATTCAGAATTATTAATGTCTATATATTCTTTATAAATCATTTGTACAGATTTAGAACAATTCATAACTTTAATTACCATGGTATACAAGATGATTTTATCGTAATTATAAGAGTTTACAAATCATTTATAAAAGAAAATATAAATTATATATTTAACAAAAATTTACTTAAATTTAATTTTACTTGAAACATTGGTGAAATCTTAAGAAAAACGTTATAATTTGCTTGATCAATGATTTTCACTTTTTATTTATTTTAATTAGCTCTAAAAATAAAATAAAAGTAAGTATCAAACAAATTAATAGCACTTCTAAAATAATCTAAATGATATTAAAAATAATGATTTACAGTAACTAATTGTTGAAATTATAGAAAAGATAATAATGTTGATGGATTATTTTTATACTTATAAAATAAATCATATAATAAATGATTTATATATATATAATTTCATACCTTACATAAATAATGATATTCACATATAAGTATATGATACTATTAATGTCTTTATTACCAATACAAAATAACTATTAATGTCTTATAAAATTCATACAAGCTTATAAATTCCTTCAAAAAATAAAACAAAATATAAAATTATTTATCTTCGCTTCCAAAATTATTTTATCAGAGCATATAAGATCATTTATAGTAGAAAATATAAATTTGGAGAGTAAAGAGAAATTTCAATAGAAAGTGCTATGTTTTTAATTCAAGGAGAACTAAAAGTAATGTGACAATTATATATCAATATAAATGTTCTTATTGTAATATACACTGAAAAGTATATATGTTAGTCATTCAATATATAAGCTTTAAATATTGGACGAATTATATTAAACAAAAATGTTAAATTTTCGCAACTATAAAATGTTTTGAATATAAGTCAAAGAGACCATACTATAGTAAACAAGGTAATGTGATGATTGAAAATTGATTATATGTTGGGTCTTTTAATTCATTGATTATATGGTTTGTGTTACTATTGAGAGAGAGATAATATTTGTCAAAATATGTAAGAAGATTACGAAGACATTAGTAAT
This sequence comes from Moricandia arvensis, assembly GCA_905132765.1. Lineage (NCBI taxonomy): Eukaryota > Viridiplantae > Streptophyta > Magnoliopsida > Brassicales > Brassicaceae > Moricandia > Moricandia arvensis. The sequence continues at coordinate 2,463 of CAJHQP010003490.1, forward strand.
ACTTGTTAAATGTGATACAAAAATAAATGATAATGAGAGAAATAATAAGAGGTCGAAGAAGATGCATAATATTTATTGAAGAAGTTAATGTGAAAATTGCATATATATTTCATCGGCATTTGTTATTAATAAATGCTCATCAGTTATTTTGAATCAATTAAGGGAAGCTTTGCTACTCATAATTAATTTGCATTAAAATTAAATGAGGTGATTATATAATATTATCTAATTATTATAATGTAGTAAAATGAAAGAAATGATAATGAGAGAAATAAAAAGAGGCCGAAAAGATGCATAATATTTGTTGGAGAAATAAATGTGATACTTGTATATATAATTGCACCGATATTTGTTATTCTAAGTATTCTTGTTATTTTGCAGTAAGTTTATGAAAACTTCACAACTGAAATTAATTTTCATTAAAATCAAATGGGGTGATAGTTAGATAATGCGACTATTATAAAGTAATTAAAATAGATTTTGTGGTTCACTAATCATGAGTTTTGTTAATTATTTGATCAAAAGCATTTAAATAAATATTTTTATCTACTTAGATTAGTATTATTGGTTATCACTAAACCTCATGCTTCTGAGATACAATATCGAGATTTTCAATTTTCAATTTTCAAACTATTTGGATTTTAATATTATATTTTATGTTTTTAATTATTAGGCAAAAATTATTCTATATATTAATTGAGAAGTCAATTAATTGACTTCTACTTAGGTATCAATCAATTGGTGAAATCTTTAAAAAAAATTTTTAATTAATTGGCCGATAAATTTTAATTTTATGTATTTTATTAAATATAAAATAAGTAGTAAGTCTAGAACAAATTTATATCATCTACCAAAATTAAATAATATTTATAGTAACTAATTGTCAAAATTATAAAATGAGCATTAATATGTTGATGAATTTTTATATATATTTTAAACTATATAAAATAGTGAATATAAATTTTTTATAGAAATCAATATAATAGTTTGGGTTCATATTCTTTTGTTGAACACTATACTTATTCATATATAAATCAATATAATAATTATTAATGTCTTATAACGTCTATATATGCTTTATAAATCATTTTGTAAGGATTTAAAAACATTCATAAATTTATTTATCCATGGTTTATAAAAATATTAATTTGAAATATTTATAAGATTTTTTAAATCATTTATAAAAATAAAAATCATATATTAAGCGAAAAGTTACTTAATTGACTTTTTGAAGCATTGGTGAAATCTTAAGAAAATTATTATAATTTTCTTAATCATTAATTTTTAATTTTATTTATGTTAATTAGATCCTAAAATTAAAAGAAAGTACCAAAAAAATAATATCATTTACAAAATAATCTAACATGATATCACAATAATGAATTTACAGTAACTGAATTGTTTGAGCCTATAGAAAAGTAATAAATGCTTGATGATTATTTTTTATATTTCTAAAATAAAAATAGATAGAATGATGAATGTTTAATATAAAATCCAATATCATAATTCCATATTTACATAAAGAATATAGTTGTATATAAGTATATGATAAAACATTAATGCCGTTGGATGACAAAAAAAAGATAACATTAATGTTCTTATAAAATTCATACAAGCTTTATAAATCCGTTAAAATTATAAAATTATTTATCTTGGCTTACAAAATTATTTTTATCAGAATTTTTAATTATTGATAAGAGCATATAAAAAATTTATAATAGAAAATATATATAATTTGGAGAGAAAAGACAAATATGCAACAGAAAATGGTATGTTTTTAATTCATAAAAAAAAACTAAAAGTATTGTGATAATTATATATCAATTTAAATGTTCTTATTGAAATATACACTGAAAATATACATGTTAGTGTTTCAATGTATAAGCTTTAAAGATTGGACGGATTATACTGAACAAAAAATGATAAAATTTTGCAACTATAAAATGGTTTTGAATATAAGTCAAAGAGACGATAGTATAATAAATAATGTAATGTGATGATTGAAAATAGATTCTATGTTGGTTCTTCTAGTTCATTGATTTTAGGGTTTGTGTTACTACTAGAGAGAGAGAGATTTAAATATTTGTCAAAAATATATAAGAAAACTAGGAAGACATTAGCAATATTTGTTAAATGTGATACAAAAATAAATGATAATGAGATAAATAAGAATAGGTCGAAGAAGATGCATAATATTTCTTGAAGAAGTTAATGTGAAAATTGCATATATAATTGCATCGGCATTGTGTTATTAATAAATGCTCATAATGTATTTTTGCATCCAATTAATGGAAAACTTTGAAACTTAATTTTCATTAAAAAAATGAGGTTATAGATAAAGATTATCTAATGATTATAATGTAGTAAAAAGAAAGAAATAATAATGAGAGAAATAAGAAGAGGCCCAAAAATATGCATAGTATAGTGTTTTAGAAATTAATGTGATAATTGCATATATAGTTGCACCGATATTTGTTATTCTAAATATCAAGTAGTTATTATGCAGAAAATTTATGAAAACTTCGCAATTGAAAAATAAGTTGCATCAGAACCATAATGTGATTATTATATTAGTGATTTAAAATAGATTTTGTGGTTCACTGATCATGAGTTTGTTAATCATATAATCAAAACCATGTAAAATAAATATTTTTAGCGACTTAGATTAGTATTATTGATTATCTCTAAATCTTTTGAAAATACAATACTGAGATTTTAGATTTTCAAACTATTTGGAGTTTAATTTTATATATTTAATATTTCTAATTACTATTCAAAAATTATTACATTGTGTATTATAATATATATATTCATAATATTTATATTCGTGAATTCACAGACAACCACCTAAGAATATTATTTAAGAGTTTTCTTACGCACAATATTAACAACTTCTTCGATAGATTTTGGATCTCAACGCTTTTAAGAAGATATTGATTTTACACCAAATAAGATCTTTACATCTATTTAGCTTCCGAAGAACTAAGATAATCACAAGGTTATTCGTTCAATATTTGAATCCTCCAAGAAAAAGTTTCTTTAAATTAGTTGACATCTTATATATCTATTGAAAATAAGTAACAAAAAAACTCTTAATTTTTATTAATTGAAATCATAAATTGAAATACAAACTTAAGCCTAACCCGATATATTTAAAAAAATCCATAGAACTTTACACAAATAAAAATAATTATCCTATTAGTAAATAATAAACTAAATAATCATATACTTGAAATATTTTTAAAATATGCTCTCTGAATAATTAATGCCGCATGTATTCTTTTGTCAACTCGATTTGAATCCCAATGGAATCTATATTATTAAAACACCAAGGTTTTTTTAGGGCAACCTTTTGTTTTACAAATATTACATCAATGTCATTACCTTTAAAATTTTAATTAAATAATAAAAAATTCCATTAATATATCACTGTAATTCAATTAAAGCAGTTCACTCAAAAAAATCTACAACGTAAGCTATCAAACTTAATAAATTTAAGATTTGTACATCACAATATTTGAACCCACAAAATGTAAAGTATCATTAGATTACATGTTTATGTTCTCAATGGACAATGAACGTAAGTAAAGAATAAACCATGAACATAGTTCTCGGGCAAAATATACAATTAAACTGTAATTACTAAATCATATATTATCAATACATATATCATCAAACATGTTATCGCTTTATTTTATTTTATTTTATTCATAACTATTTTGTTTTGTAATATAATTGGCACCAATGACCAGAAAATTTTGATCCCACATACAATTCAAATTTACTGTGAATCATAATTCATAATCTTCTTAATTTTGATGTGTATGTGTAGTAATGAACTATAGTCTATATAAACTAGAATTAAATATTATTTTTACATTATCTTTTTGAGATAAAGACCAAAATAGACCTAAAAATTTTTTGTTCCAAAATAACACTCAAAGAGAAAAATGACCAAAATAGACTTTATTAAAAGGTATAAATATATTTTACCTTTTAGGTTAATTAATTTAAACATAGGGTTTAGAGTTATAAGGTGGAGTTTTGGAGGTGAGGTTTAAAATTAAAAAAAATATTGAAATTTTCAAAATAAAAAGGTCTATTTTGGTCATTTTCTTTTAAAGTCTATTTTTGTGACAAAAAAATAAAGGGTCTATGTGCGAGATTTTCCCTATCCTTTTTCATAATTCAATAAATCCTACTTCCAATTTTTTTCGTATAGAAAGATCTAAAATAAACTAACAAAGAAAAATCAAAATTTTATTATAAACATATTCAGTTAGTTGGAAAACAAATGAGAGAAAATATATATTTTGAAAATATTATTAAAGACAGATACTTTAACCGAAATTTTAATATTATATTTTTGAAAATATTTAAAAATAAATAAGAGAGAATCTAAGATTTTGAAATAAATCGGAGAAAATCTAGATTGTGGCCTTTAATGTTAAAAATCAAATATTTTGTTAGCAGAAATTATAGAAACTTAACAAATATGTAACAACTTAAGAATTTTTCTCCAAGCTCTCACTATTTACTAAATATCCCTGGTAACTAAAATATATATTACATTGTAATATATTGATATTGATGGTATTGATTTATATATTATCAGTGAAATCTAATTTAAATAATTCATAGTTATAAATATCAAAACACTTATAATATGCTATAATTATTAAGTGGAAATTTTCAATGATTTTAGTATGATGATAGTCTTAATATTTTATTTATAAAATATATCATAAAATTATATCAGTTATTTATCAAATATAAAATAGATTGGTTCATTATCTTTGGAAAAAAAAAATAAGCCAAATCGGAACAAAACCGAGAACCGAATGGATAACTTAAATATCCAATATACAATTTATATAGTTAAAAATTAATTTTATTTAGTTTAAAATTATCAATATTCTAAAGGTACTACTTACAAACCTAATTATCCAAAAAAAACAATTACCATGTTACTCTTATTTGAAATTGTTCTAATTTATCGATAGAACCAAATCAATCAGATATTTTTAGCTGAAATTTTTAATTTTATCTGAGTTATCTGATATTTTATTCAAAAAATCCAAAATATCATTTTTACCCAAATTATTTAAATTAACTAAAACAGGAATCGAACCAAAACCGTTCTGAACTCAAAAAGTTTTTGGCTTCCTAATATTGTTATCTTAACCAAACAAAAAACTGAAATAACCAAACCGAAATCAAACCTGAGTTGATAGATAACTGAATGGTGCTTATATCTCATGAACCAAAAAAATCGAAAACCATAACTGAACTGAAACCAACTTAAAATAAAATAAAAACAAACTGGAACCAAACCAAAAACTAAACGTCAAGCTTAGACATATTATTGAATTAACAAACGGGTTAGTAAATTTATCAATAATAATAATCCCGCGCTTTAAAAGCGGAGATCAAAATCTAGTGTGCATTATATAGTGTGGAGCAAAAGATAATTGGTTTTGTTCTCATGTGTATCATATTTTTGTCATGTAGTTTTATCAATATCCTTTTTAAGTATTTGTGATGTTTTGACGCTGTGTAAATAGGTGTTGAGAAGGGATCAAAAGATCCAAAGCAAGTTAAAGTTGGGATGATAACAGTAGACCAAGTGCGTGAAATAACAACAGAGAAGATGCCTGATCTAAATTGCACGAGCATTGTATCGGCTATGAGAACCATTTTTATGTCTGATAATTCCTTAAGAAACTGATCTTAACCGTCTTGTTGTAATTGACACTTAAAGACTTATAACTCATTTTTATTATGACATGTATTTTTTTAGTTCTGAAAATTTTTGTTTCTACTGTACTTAACATGATATCATTGTCACACTTGTCTCTTAATATTTGGTCATAAACAACAAAAGAGTTGTATCATTAATGTGAAGCTCAAACTCCATAACAGTTGAGTAAACTCATGAATTTAGAGATTCAATTTCCATTACAGTGCAAATCTGTGACAGCATTTACCTCCCTTGCTCCTCTATCTTTACTTTTCACCGCAGTAATAAAGTTACCTCCAGTCACGGGTTGCATCCTGGTTACAGGTCACATGTTTAGACCGTTAGCATCTTTCCCTTATTTGTACAACTTTGGGATTTTCCTTGAAAGGTAATCAAATAGTACTATCTTGTTATCTTCTCCTTTCTCTCTCTTCCACCATTGAAGCCGTATTACCCACGATCTCTGGACTTTAAGGTGACAATTCTTGCTGAGATCCCCTTTCAGTCCTTGATTTATTTCCTTCTTTAAACCTACGGAAAGTTTACAAATGAACTCTATCTCATTCCCCTTTTTACTTTCTCATTTTGGTATCAGAGCCATCTCGGACCTCAGGGATTTCGACATGGTTGAAACACGAAACCAAGAGAAACGTTGCTCGAGCTGATCGAAGAGATCCGTACCGGTCAGGAGCGTCAAACAGCTGAGTTCCGTCAATGTGCCGACTCACTCGATGATCGCTACAACAAGCTTGAAAGACTGGTTTTTGAACACGTTTCTCAACCCCAGGCACAAGGGAAACAATCGTTCAACGACGCTGGTGGTTTCCAGATGATGGATTCGACCTCCGCGGAGTCAAACAGACCACCAGATCTACAGAGATTCCTGCGTTACAACCACCAGGAGCGATCTCCACCACCGCCAAACAACCTCTCAAACAAACTCACAAAAGTGGGGTTTCCTAGCTTTCGATGGTACTGAGATTCGAGACTGGATATGTCGATGCGAGCAGTTTTTCGATCTTGACAGCACTGCTCCCGAGATGAAGGTCCGGCTTGCAGCGATGCATCTCTTTGGAAAGGCACTCCAATGGCACAGGAACTACATGGCTGAACAGTTTGGGATCTTTCCTTCATGGACTGATTACATCATTGCTATTTCTGGAAGATTCAATGGCCTCTTTGATGACCCTCTTGTTGATTTGGTTGCGTTGAAACAGGGTTCAAACTCTATCGAAGAATATCTGGAGAAGTTTGAGACTGCAAGAACATGACTTTCTCTACCAGAAGCTCACGCCTTAAGCATATTCCTGACAAACATGAATACACACCTCTCACTTCATGTTCGTCAGTTTGGTGTGACTACCTTGTCTGCTGCTGCGAGGATAGCAAGTCTCCACGAGTCTTCTCTGGCCGCTACTCCTCAACGCTCCAACGGAGCTCCCTTCAATCCTTCTCAACAACAGAAACAGTTTGGTTCTCCTTCCAGACACCAGAACCAAACCCCACTGCTACCTTCTCCTGATACCTCAAGGAACTTATCAGCAAAACCTTCTTTCATCCCGAAAGGCGCAACAGACATACCAGCACGGAAGTTTTCCTATCAAGAGATGCAAGACCGTAGAGCCAAAGGTCTTTGTATGTTTTGTGATGGACATCACTTGAAGCACAAACGTTCCCAAATTTTTGTCATGGAGTGTGAAGAAGCTGAGGATGACAGCTCTATGGTCGAGACTGAACAGACCAACGACAATACAGTTGACGACATTCTTGCAGAGCCCACGCTAGTAATATCAGTAAATGCACTCAGCGGCTCTACAACCTTCAACTGCATGTGAGTCATTGGCCAGTATGGAAAGCACAAGCTCTACATACTCATTGATCCATGAAGTACACACAATTTTTTGGATCTCAAGGTCGCTAATGAGCTAGGGTGCCGACTTGAAGCTTTTACACCCATGTCCGTTGCAGCTCGACTTGTCCTGGACAGTACAAGGTTATTCTTTCACTTCTGAAATCATAACTCTTCCCCTTGACTGCTGTGAATTAGTATTGGGTGTGCAGTGGTTATCTACTCTGGGTCCAATCTTATGGGATTTCCGACAGCTGCGAATGGAATTCCATTTCAACGGCTTGAAACATGTGTTATGTGGTGTCACAAAATCAGGATGCAAGCTGATCAAAGGTGCTGGCCTTAACAAGCTCATGTTGCAACAACCACAGATAGCGATGTTGCAAATCAGAGAGCTAGACAGCACTGAGGCCTCTACTCAACTCACCCACAATCTCTCTTCTCACACATTTCAGCACCTCAGAGTACACTCTCCGATGATCCTCTCTTGAAATCACTCCTGGAATCATACGCTGATTTGTTTGAAGAACCAAAAGGGCTTCCTCCATTCAGAGAGGGTTTGACCACACCATTCCTCTGACAGCCGGTTCCAACCCCGTCAACCTTAGACCATACCATTACTCTTCTTTACAGAAGGACGATATTGATGAGATGTTGAAAGATATGCTGAAACAAGGAATTATACAGTGCATCTCGAGTCCTTACGCTTCACCTATCGTGCTAGTAAAGAAAAAAGACGGTGGGTGGAGCCTTTGTGTGGACTACAGAGGTCTTAATACTCAAACAGTTAAACCTTGTGTTTCAGGACATAGCAAGGAAGTTCCTTCTGGTGTTCTTTGATGATATTTTCGTATACAGTCCGGATTGGGATACTCACTTGATTCATCTTCAGGAGGTGTTTTCCATTTTACACCAACAACAATTGTATCTTAAAGCTTCAAAGTGTACCTTCGGCGCTACTAAAATTGAGTACTTCGGTCACTTCATTGAAGCAAAAGGGTGAGTACTGATCCCGCTAAAGTGAAACTCCATAAAGAGTTGGCCCACTCCAACTTCTACAAAGTAGTTAAGACGCTTCATCAAGGGTTACAACATCTTGTCTCGCCCTCTCACTTTACTACTGCAGAAAGATGGATTTATCTGGGGACCAAAGGCAGAAACCGCTTTTGGAAACCTTAAGGATGCTCTCAGCTCCTCTCCTGTTTTGGCCCTTCCTGACTTCACAAAAACCTTTGTTGTTGAGACTGACGCCTGCAACACAGGCATCAGAGCTGTGCTTATGCAAGATGGGCACCCAATCTGTTACATAAGTCGTGCCTTAGGTCCTCGACAACAATCATTATCTATCTATGAGAAATAACTGATGGCTGTAGTCCATGCTGTTCAAACCTGGAATACTTACTTAGCACACCGCCCCTTCATCATCAAGACATACCAGAAAAGCTTAAAATACATGGTGGAACAAAAGGTAACAACTCCCTTTCAACATATGTGGCTCTCCAAGTTGATGGGATACGACTTTGAGATATAATATAAGTTGGGAAAAGAAAACGTTGCAGCTGATGCTTTGTCGCGTGTCTCTGGTTCTGAATTGCTACATATATCCCTTTCACAAGCTCATCAAGGTTTCTTCGATTCACTGAAGCTTTTATGGCAAACAGACCCTCACCTCTCCAAGATAATAACAGAGCTGCAGAGCAACAAGAACTCGCACCCTCAGTACACTTTTACTAATGAGAAGTTGTGAAGGAAAGGTAAACTGGTAGTGGGCAATGATGTGGACATCAAAACTCACATATTCCGGTGGTTACATGACTCAGCAGTGGGTGGACACTCTGGTAGAGATGCTACACTTCACAGGATCAAATCTCTTTTCTTCTGGCCGAAGATGTCCCTGGAAGTGCAAAACTATGTCTGAAACTGCATTGTTTGTGAGAAGAACAAGTATGACAATGTTGCAAAACAGGTTTGCTCCATCCTTTACCAGTACCACAAGGAGTATGGGAATCCATAAGTCTGATTTTATCGAAGGACTCCCTCCTTTAGCTGGCAAACATTGTATACTGGTGGTGATTGACAGGCTGAGCAAGAACGCACACTTCATCGCTCTATCTCATCCCTACACATCTATTGAAGTGGCACATGTTTACTTGGACAATATCTTCAAACTCCACGGTCTCCCAAAAGATATTCTGAGTGACAGAGACCCGACCTTCCTTAGTGACGTTTGGAAGGAGCTGTTCAGAGTACACGGAGTGGACCTGCGTTACTCTACTGCCTACCACCCTCAAACCGATGGACAAACAAAGGTAACCAACAAAACTCTGGAAACCTACTTGTGTTGCATGACAGCTGAAACACCACACACTTGGAGCAAATGGCTTGCATTAGCAGAATGGTGGTACAACACCACTTACCACTCAGCTATTAAACCACGCCATTTGAAGTTGTCTATGGTCAACCACCACCTTTACATCTCCCCTACCTACCTGGTGAGAGTTCTTCAACATTAGTGGACTGCAACATGTGCAAAAGAGAAGAAGTGATTTCCATGCTTAAGTTTCACTTACTGCGGGCTCAGAACATAAACTGACAGACTGCTGATTCACATCGGTCAAAGAGAACATTCACCCATTGGTAACTATGTGTTCCTCAAGCTCCAGCCCTATAGACAGCATACAGTAAAGAACATGAAGATCCCTCACAAGCTATCCCCTCGTTTCTACGGTCCCTTCAAGATAACTGATATTGTGGGTTCTATTGCCTACCGTTTGGAACTACCTTCTGAAGCCGCTATACACAATGCGTTTCATGTCAGTCAGCTCAAACTTTGTCCAAACCCTCCCACCACCTCGCCTACCCTACCTCAGTCATGGTCTGATTTGGGAACTTTCAAAGAACCTGAGGTAATTCTGGAAACAAAAATGGCTAAGCGCATAAATTTGGCTGTCACCAAAGTCTTGGTTCAGTGGAGAGGAGAACAACCTGAAGACGCTACATGGGAGTTCTACAAGGATTTCATCATCAAAGATCCTCACTTCCATCCTTGAGGACAAGGATGATCTTGAGTAAGGGGGTACGGTGACAGCATTTACCTCCCTTACTCCTCTATATTTACTTTTCACCACAGTAATAAAGTTACCTCCAGTCACGGGTTGCATCCCGGTTACAGGTCACATGTTTAGACCGTTAGCATATTTCCCTTATTTGTACAATTTTGGCATTTTCCTTGAAAGGTAATCAAACAATACTATCTTGTTATCTTCTCCTTTCTCTCTCATTCCACCATTGAAACCGTATTACCCAAGATTTTTGTACTTTAAGGTGACAATTCTTGCTTATATCACCTTTTAGTCCTTGATTTATTTCCTTCTTTAAATTACGGAAGGTTTACAGAGGAACTCTATTTCATTTCCCTTTTTACTGTCTCAAAATCTAAAAGAGAGGCCTCCTTATAGTACAACAGTCTCATCAAATCCTTCGCGACCATCAACATTTGCGACTTGATATTCCTCTGCAAGGCTTGGCAGTTGACACATATAATCGCTGCTGTAAGAACTGATTCAAGATACATGATCAGGAATCTAAGCATATACAGTGATACCCTAAAAAAAATTGTTTGACAAACTCTTTTGGTGCTCTTTGAATCAAAAGTTACATTGTATGTAAAAAGAAGAACTACAAGTGAGTGTTACAAGTAACTAATAACCGATACCGTAATAATTAGAAGTCCTTAAATCAACTAATTCGTGGCATGTATAAGATTTGTCTCTTCTAAGTGTATATTGATCTCTTTCTCTCCTGGATAAAGATTATGGTTTACTTCCTCCACTTTCCATATCTCTCCTTATAATCTCCAGCACCATCTCGTTCCACGTATCCACCGGCCCCGGCATGCACCAGTGCAAGCAGTCCTGTGGGGGAGGCTGACCATCAGGTCCACGTTTAGTGATCTTCTTGGGGTCAGGACTTCTATAAGGACCAGGATGACCATCATGGCGATACCCGAAAGCCTCAGTGATATCCATTAGCTTCATCTTCTTCGATATATTCCCAAGTTTCTCATCAGCCCACAGCTCGTTGAAACCCTCCTGCTTGCTGCTCATGCATTACCTCCGTGAACCCATTTTTAACTAACTTCCCAGGAGAGAGAGGCTCTTCTTTACCCGTACACGACCCACCTGTGTTCCAAGCACCTCCTTCATAATGATCAGGAGACCAAGTCCGCAAGATGGTCAGACCTTTGTAGTTTTGGTGTTTAGCTATTGCCTTGAGGATTGTTTCTACAGAGATCCCAAATGCTTCCACGTTGCTGACCTTCGCAGGTTTTGATTTGTCCGGCCACCATAACTGGCCTCCAACAATCTCATCGTTTAAAATGTAGACAGACTGTTTAGCGAACCAGTGGCCTGATGAAAGTACAACAACGTCGAACTTGGAAGAGCTTCCATTATACGCTCATCTGGTTGGTCGAGCTTGAGTTTGGTTACACCTTGTGGAGCAAAACCAAACGGTTCGTTGAACTGATGGACAAGCCAAGATGACCACATCCGAGCTATCATTACTGATGATGACCTGAAATACCATCTCTGCATCTTCCGGTTTCCACGGTTAACCGGAGTTTCCACCTGAAAAGAAAAGTAAGATAATTCACAAACACAAAAGAAACTCTTGAAGAAAGGACACACTTACCTGCCAAAGAAGGCACATCATGGACTCCATCTGATTACGAGCTACAGAATCACCTATAAAAGCTAGTGTCTTGCCTCTCATTAGCTCCAGAAACTTCTTGGCATCAAACCGTGGAAGATCACACTGAGACGGTTTCCATCTCCAGTTCTCATAGGCCTTGTCAGGTCTCCCATTGCCCTGACAGTTTTGCATCTGTGTCAGAAGAGGACAAGAGTTGTTCGTGTACAAGGGTCCCATTGGATCATAAAACCAGTTACCATGAAATAGATCACATTCTGCGGAAAAAAACATAAATAAGAAACTGAAGCCATCACAAACCAAATGGAAACTTAGTTCAAGACAACAAAAAACCTGTTTCTACTGAATCTTGTGTAGCTTCTTCATCAACGGTAGACTTTCTTGAGTTGGTGTCTTTCTCGTTTGGATCCAAGAGATAGGAAGCACCTCCTTATCCGGACCATCATGTGTCAACAACGGAGGTGAAATTGAGGTAGTTTTAAGAGATGGGTTTGGATCATTGTCGACTCTGAACTCCAGATGTTGAATGGTCTCAGTTCCGTAGAGATAACCAGTAAGAGAAGAACCAAGGGATGCGAGAAGAGAAGCAGAGAAGCGAAGATGATGAAGGATGTTAACCCACCAATAGCAAACGCAATTGAAGAAACTTTGCGAGGATACACGGTTCTTGAAACACGAGGAGGAGATAAAGTCATTGTCTTTTCTGCATATAAAAAAACAAAAACAGAGTCAGATCATAGATATGTCTTTCCGCTTATCATAATCATTTTCGATCTGGTTTGGAAACAAAGGAATCAAAATAGACTTACATGTAGAAACGAAATCCAGGAGAGGAGGAAGGGTGATCGAAAATGCTTTTGTAGAGGATCTGGGAGTTTTGAGAAACAACAACAAAGTAATTGAATTACTAAAATAGCATTAAACCAAGTTTTGCTATTATAAAAAGAGTTGGTTCCGTAGATTTAATCATATAATTAAAAACTCTCCAGGAGAGTAGTGTAAAGTCATACTTTGCTTGTTTAACTACATTACCAAATGACAAGCGGTTATCTCTCCACTAAGTTACTACTAGTAATCAACGGGTGATTACTCTGTGATATATAAAAGATTTTGGTGGGTTTGCTATGTTGTATGTTTTTCATGATTTGGTAAATATATATGTATGATAAGAATGGTGTGTGAAATTCGGGGTGGGTGTACATAGGATCTAAGGGGGTAAGCGGTGTTATTCAATGGTGTATTTTAAACGAATTTTATAGGTTTTATAATCAAGTGGTATTCAATGATTGATTTTAAATTCTTTATTAAAATCTAATGTTATTGGTTGTTATATTTAAAAGATTTTTATTAAAAGATTTTAAAATATATTGTTATTAGTTTTTATATTTACAATTTCTTCAATAAAAAGATCTAAAATATATTATTATTCAATTAAAGACTTTAATATAACATTTTAAATCTTGTATTCTTCAAATTTGATAGATTCTTATAATTCATTTGATTTGAAAGATTTTACCTGAACTAGAAGATGATTTCATTTGTAAAATATACTAGCCTTTGACCCGCGCGCCCGCGCGGATGTTATTTTTGTGAATGTCTAATATTTAAACTAATTTATTTGATATAATTGTATATATGACTTGAATTTAATAATTCATCTGTTTCATAAAAATAGAGTTTTTGGAGTTTTCACACATATTAAGAAAACGCATTAAATCACTATATTAAATGTATCGATTTCTGTAATTTTCAGTTTTCAATAATTTTGAACAATAGTAACTCAATAAAGTTAATTAATTTTCTTGAAGTTTGAAATATTCTTATAGAAAACATAAAAAATCAATTTTTATGAAACAATTTTTTTTCTAAAACATGTATCATAGTGAAACGGAGGGAGTATTCAATATCCGTTATCCGATTCGGGATCCCATCCGCTTCAAAAAACGGATATTCAGGGATCATGATAGTGATTTTTGTGAATGTCTAATATTTTAACCAATTTATTTGATATAATTGTATATATGACTTGAACTTAATATTCAATATCCGTTATCCGATTCAGGATCCCATCCGCTTCGAAAAACGGATATTCAGGGATCATGATAGTGATTTTATGGATTTGATTGATCCAAATACAAATTCGGATAGTAAAATTTTAGGCTTGTATATTGGATCCAAATATTAAATATTTCAAATTTAATTATAGTTATCTATGTATATTATATATACTTTTATATGAAATAACAAAAATTTAATTTTATTAAATTTTAATGATTTAAAGATTTTTAAATAATAATTTTAAATAGACTAAATAGATGGTTAATAGTTAATTTTAATTAAAAAAAATGTCCAGATATCAGCTTGTATTCGGATTTTAGGCCGAATATCCTAACCCCAAATATCCGTATCCGGATAACAATTTTATGAATCCGACGAATGCATATTTGAATCCGTATATCCTAGAATACCCCAGATATTCGATCTGTCCTAGACCTAATTGTGTATATGTATTATATGGTGATTAAATTATTTAAATTTATAAATTACATAAGTTATTCTTATTAGATATATATCGTACAAATGATAATACATTATATTTGTTTGTATATACAACCATTTATAATAAATATTAGTATGTATTTTAGTCATTAAATTGTTATGGAAATTTACATGATTTTGTTATTGTAAATGAATAAGTTCATATTATAATCGAAAATTATTAACATTGTTATCTTTTTTATAGTTCAAATATAGTTCGTAGCTTATATGAATATGAATAAAAATAAAACTAATTTAATGCTATATATATGTATAATTTTGTTTTTATTATAAAACTTTGGAAAACACATCATTTTTTATGAAATCTTCAATTTAATTGACAAAGATTGTTAATGGGCTTAGTTCACATTTATTTATTTTTGTTAAGAAACAATGTTTAGATGTTTGGATACATGGATAATATCAGTGGCATTCTTTGTAAATACTATGTAAAAATAAGAGTTATTTCATATTTGTACTTCAATTTTAATAGATTAGATAACTCAAAATCTAACCGTTTTACCTACATATTTGCAAATGAAAAACGTGCCTTTGTTATTATTTTTGTTCATCAAACTCAGGTCTCTTTGTTTCGTATCTCTCACGTTCGTCATCACTTTTCATTCATTCATGTATCTTTTTGGTAATCATCCATCTCTCTCACTTAGTCAATCACTTATCTTACAAAAACAGTTATGTAAGGATAAAAATAGCTATATATATTTTTTTGGGTAAGAAAATAGTTATATGTTCACAAACATGATTGCACTTTGTTAAGATTCAGATTACTTATCTCCTATTATGATTTCGCAGTGGCCACAATACGTGACCTGACATCATCTTCTTTGTTTTTCATTTTCATAATAATTGTTATTAGATATGAAAATATTTTTATCGTGGGTTTATAAAATGGAACAAAACTTTAAAGAAAATCAAAGTTTAGGATACTATTAAAGAAATTTTAGACTTGGAACTACATATTACTTATAAAACACTTACAAGTATTTATCATTTAGATATATAAGACGTCTTTGTTAATATGTCCGTGAAAGAAAAATTAGGATGGATTCAAGCCAATATAGAATGAAAACTGAGTTTTATGTGTGTTTTAAGTTTTTTTCTCTCATTTTCTCTTTGTTAGGTTATGTTTAGGATTATGTGTGTTTTGGCTTTTTTATTTTTATCATTTTCTTTTATTTGGAATTATAATCAAGTGAAACAAAATCCAACTCTACTGTAGAATTCAAATAATATCCTGTAGATTTCATTTTTACATTCACATAGATTTTAAAATAGTTAGATAAATCATATATCATAACTTTTCAAATGAATAAAAATTTAAAATATTATCAGTTTTAAATCTATTAGAATTGACTTCAAGTTATATAACCAATAACACCCCCTAATTGTTGGAAGAGAATATTACAGCCCATGTCACATTTCATCTTATGATTACATGTTTGACCACATTCTTTTACAATCACATTTACATTTTATTTAGATCTGCACATGATTCTTAATTTAATTGGGAAAATGGCTTATTTTAACATGAATTTTATGTGTTGTGCATTTTCTTTACGGACTTTGTAGTAGTTCTTATTTCATCATAAACTTAAAAAATTCAAAACTCTTATATGAGCTCTCAAAATCGTGTCTATATATATATATATTAACCGTCAATGGTGTTAGTCAACCGTTAATTTATCAGAACGATGTCGTTTTAGCTAATTCTAAAAAAAATGTTATTCCGAGACTCAAACTCTGGCACAAAAATGCAACAGTGAGTAGACCTGAGACGTATTATCCGGGATCCGGATTCGATCCGAGATCCGTCCCGGATCCGCTCCGAAAACATGATATCCGGAGTGCCCGGATCCGAATCCAGATAGTAAAATTTTGGATCCGTCCAAACCGGATCCAAATCCGGATATCTTAATTTTTAAGTCCGGATATCCGGATCCGGATCCGTGTTTTTTAAATATATTAAATTTTTAATTTTATTAATAATTATATTTGATATATTAGTATTTATACATAAAATATTTTTTAATATTATATTTAAATTTTACTAATATTATATGTCATATATATATTCATAATTTTGTATAAATATTTAATTTATGTTTTTTAATTTTTTTATATTTTTTATATTCTTAATTATTTTTACGGATCCGGATCCGAATCCGGATATCCGCGGGTATCACAATATCTAGACGGATATCCGAAGTCCGGATACCCGGAAGACGCGGATCCGGATCCGGATACTAAAGTCACGGATCCGGCAAATCCGGATCCGGATCCGGATATCCTAGAATACCCTGGATATCCGGTCCGTCCCACCCTAACAGTGAGTAACCTTACCACTAGAGTAAAGTAAATTTTTGTATTTGTTGTGTAAACATCAAATTATATATATGTTTTTCGTTTCTTAAATAAATCTTCAATTTTCAATTATTTTAGTCTTTTCAAATAATATATAATTGCTTATTGTTCAAATGAATTTACGAGTATTTATTTTATAAATCAATTACTACTGCTGTAAATATTCATTTTATATTATTATTAAAATAAAATATATTATAAATTATAAATTTAATTTTTTTGTTTTTATGTATGTAGAGCTAAATTTATAAGTTAGTTTTAATTTATATATTTCAGTTTTAATATTACAATATTTTATATTATTATAATACATTTAAGGGATTTTTGCAAAAATAACTCAAAACTTGAAGTCATACACAAAACTAACCCATAATTTTTTTGAAATTTTCATTTGCCCTATTCACTCTAAAAGTTTTGATTATTCACGAAAATGTCATTACTTTTTTCTTTTCGAAAATGAGTATTTTACTTTATCATCATCTTCATCTTCATCAAGTATTTATAATAATGTCATTGCCATCAATACACCAACCACCATGAACAACCAATTTAATGCTCTTAATGCACCTAAAAATTTGTTTTCAATCCTCTTATCTCATTTCTTATGCTCAAAAACTAAATCTTTTTCACTTTCTCTCTATATTCATCTTAAAAATCAAGATTTTTATTCAAGCTTACGATTCTTGGTGGGTCGATTTCTTTTGAGCTTCTGTGTGCTTGGAGAAGAGTTATGTGTGCTAAGGAAGTTATCTCACTAATTTAAGGTGTGAAATCAATTTTTCCCAGATTTGTTCGCCTAGACGACTTTCGTGTAAGTCTTTGGACGTAGAAGACTTACACGAAAGTCATCTGGTCAATGCAGAGGTTAGTTTTGCAATTGACTTTTATGTGTATTTTTAGAGACGACTTATCTAGAAGTCGTCCGGTTTTCTTTGTAAACAAAAAAATTCAAAAGTACCACAAAAGACATCCCCGTAAGTCGTCTTGGATAAACAGGTTAGTTTTGCATTTGACCAAATTGTGTCAGAAATTTGACTTTTCCAGACGACTTACAAGTAAGTCGTTTGGATTAAAAATAAATAAATATTTAATATTAACTAGAAGACTTATATGTATGTCGTCTCAGGTTACTTTTGCAATTAGAAAATAAACTTAAATATTTAGTTTTACTCAAACGACCTACATGTAAGTCGTTCGTCAGACGACTTACATGGAAGTCTTCTGCGATATCCAAGGTTTGACCAGAATATCAGAAACAATTTCTGGAAGACTTCCGCGTAGGTCGTCTGACGGACTACTTACACGTCGTTGTTTGAGTAAAATTAAATATTTAAGTTTTATTTTCTAATTGCAAAAGTAACCTGAGACGACTTACATATAAGTCATCTAGTTAATATTAAATATTTAATTTTTTTTAATCTAGACGACTTACAAGTAAGTCGTCTGGAAAAAGTTAAATTTCTGACATAATTTGGTCAAATGAAAAACTAACATGTTTATCCAAGACGACTTATGGGGAGGTCTTCTGTGGTACTTTTGAGATTTTTTTTTGTATACAAAGAAAACCGGACGACTTCCAGATAAGTCGTCTCTAAAATACATATAAAAGTCAATTGCAAAACTAATCTCTGCATTGACCAGACGACTTCCTTGTAAATCTTCTGGACGACTTCCTTGGTAAGTCTTCTGGACGACTTCCGGGTAAGTCTCTAGACGACTTACTTGTAAGTCTTCTGGATGACTTACTTGTAAGTCTTCTGGATGACTTACTTGTAAATCTTCTGTACGACTTACTTGTAAGTCTTCTGGAAGACTTCCGTGTAAGTCTTCTGGACGACTTCCTTGTAAGTCTTATGGACGACTTCCTTGTAAGTCTTCTGGATGACATTCATGTTCATTAAAATTGATGTTCTATGTTTACTAATGTGTTTTATTTTGAAATTTTCAGATGATGCGTCAGTTACCTATAGTGTATGGAGAATGGTTGTTGAAAATTGATTCTTGGAATTTTGTGGTTGATAATTTCAAAGGAGCGAGAATGTTCTTTTTGAGTGAAGGTTCGACACATGCTGAACTTGTTGAAATGGCTGAAGAAGATTTTAATCTGGACATGAAAACAAAGGTTTTGGAGTTAACCTACTCATTACCAGAAGCAATGATGCAACATATGGCTTCAGACACCCCTCCTATTCATGTTACAAGTGATAGACAAGTTCAGAACTTTCTCGAGATAACTAAAACGCATAAAGTACGTCTGTGTATCAAGCCTTAGAATGATGAGAACGGTTTCAGATGAAGGGGAAGGGGAAGAAGATGATGAAGGTGATCAAGGGGAAGAAGATAAAGAAGGGGATGAAGATGATGATAATTTGGCTGAAAATGAAAATGATGATGGGGGGGAGGATGCTGATATCCCTGATGTTGCTGAAGCGGTCGACGATGGTGAGGATTACACTGAGTATGGAAAAGTTAAAGATGAGGATGAGGAAGAAGAAGATGATATGTGTTTTGAAGATTTCAAAGGGACATATGGTAGTGAAGAAGGAAGCTCAAATGCTAACAATATCTATGCCAACCAGAGTTTTGTTAGTAAGGATGCACTGGTTTCAGAGTTGCGGTTGACAGCGGTGAAGCGTAAGTTCTCCTTCAGAATATACAAGTCAACGAAAACTGTACTTGTGGCAAAATGTCGTGTTAATGGTTGTGGATGGAAGATCAGAGCGAGTGTGAAACATGGGACAAAAACGTTTTGGGTCACCAAGTATGTGGAAACTCATACATGTTCTGTGACAGATCGACTGGCTCAGCGGAAGCATTGTACTCCGAAGTATGTTGGTAGGCTTTTCATAGATCGAGTTGGAATCATTGATGGGTTGAATCCGCATCATATCAAAGATGCAATGAAGAACATGTTTGGCATGACACTTGATTACACCACTTCATATAGAGCATTGTTATATGCGCAAGAATTGGTGAGAGGATCATCAGAAGATGGGTATGAGTGACTGCCTTCATATTTGGAGCAAATCTCATTAGCAAATTCGGGTTCTATCACTGGTATAGAACTTGATTCTCAAAATAGATTTAAGTATCTATTTCTCTCTTTTGGAGCTTCTATATAAGATTCTTCAGTATCAGAGAAGGTTCATCGTGGTGGATGGGACTCACCTAAGTGGGAAGTATGGAGGTATTATGTTAGTTGCAGCCGCACAAGATGGAAATTTCCAGATATTTCTTTGGCTTTTGGAATTGTAGATGTTGAATATGACAATTCTTGGGAATGGTTTTTTACGAATTGAGGAGTTGTATATCTGATCAGTATTCTCTGTGATAGTATCGGACCAACACACGAGCATTAAACATGTGTTTGATAAGGTGTTTCCTTGGGCAACCCAAGGAATATGTTATTATCACCTACAAAGAACATTGTCTAAAAGTATAAATGGAAGCATCTGTTGTACTTGGTAAAAGGTGCTGCTTATGCTCATACAGTTTATGATTTTAACCAGTACATGGATGAGATACGGAGTGCAAACTAGGAAATTGCAACGTATTTGGAGGATGCTTGACGTAACCTTATGGTCAAAGGGTTCATTGTCGAGGAGACATGTACAACTTAAAAACGAGCAACATCGCTGAATCTATTAATTCCGCACTGAAGCGAGCAAGAGGATTTCCTATTCAGTTCATGTTGGAGTTATAAGGGAGAAGCTAGGAAGGTGGTATTGGAAAAGGAGAGAAGATGCTTTGAGTCTCACAACTCAGCATAGTCGGTGAGTTGAATACTTACTTGCTATTCGTTTGAAGATGGCGGATAACATGTATGTCCAACCAATTGATGGATGGCGATACTTTGTAAAAGGTGGAAAATGATTGTTGTTGATTTGGAACATAGGAAAGTGTGATTGTGGTGTCTATGCAATCGAGAAAATACCTTGCTCTCATGCAATAGCAGCTGGAACATATGCTGGTTTAATTTGCATGTCTCCAAACTTGTGTGCTCGCTCTACTCAAAGGATCATTTTGTATGCAGGATACTCACATAAATATATATCCTTGTTTGGACAACAAGTTGAGGCACGCACATGCCTTCCTCCGGAAGTAAAGCGTGGTTCCGGGGAGAAGAAGAATCAAGATGGCAATCTTGGTTGGAGCTATCCAGGATGAGAGGACGCAAACCCCGGAAGCAACACATGGTTTATAGATGCTCAACCTGCAAAGAAACTGGCCATACGCGTGCACATTGTAAGAACAAAAGTGGAGGACCTTCGGGATAGTCTACTGGACGACCTTCATGACAGTCGTCTGTGACGCAGACGACCTTCGTGACAGTCGTCTGTGACGCAGACGACCTATGCGACAATCTTCTGTGAAGCATGAACTTATCTCTGTTAAGACAGTTTTTATGAACTTTCTGTGGCATGAACTTATCTCTGTTAAGTCATTTGTTTTATGAACTTTTTGTGTTATGATGTTTTTATAACTTGTGAGGGCAGACGACCTTCGTGACAGTCATCTGTGACGCGAAAGACCTTCGTGACAGTCGTCTGTGACGCAGACGACCTTCGTGACAGTCGTCTGTGACGCAGATGACCTTCTTGACAGTCCGTCTGTGACGCAGACAACTACGCGACAGTCTTCTGTGAAGCATGAACTTATCTGTGTTATGACATTTGTTTTGTGAACTTTCTGTGGCATGATATTTTTATAACTTGCGAGGCAGACGACCTTCGCGACAGTCGTCGGTGACGGCAGACGACCTTCGCGACAGTCGTCTGTGACGCAGACACCTTCGTGACAGTCGTCTGTGATGCAGACGACCTTCGCGCCGGCTTCGGACGTCGTCTGTGACGCAGACGACCTTCGTCTGTAAGACATTTTTTTATGATGTTTTTAGAACTAGGAAATTTGCAATTTAAACATTTTCACTACACAAAAGATAATGTTACAAAAGCATGAACTACAAACAAAAGCATACAAAAGCATCAGCTACAAAAACCTCATACATAATCACGGCTCATAAGTTGCTGAAGTTCTCATCATTGTCTATGTTCTCTTTTTTATGGGAGTCAGGGGTCTCTTTTAAATATATCCCAAGCCATCTTCTCCTTGATAGCGCTGACGTTTTTATCACAAAAGAGCGGAGGAATGACATGCCAAGAGCATGACATTCAATGTACTTCAGAGTGTACACGCCATAATCACCAGCTCGACACTGAGGTACTTCAGTTGTCACTCTCTCATATGTGAATGGCTCCAGTGTGTACTTGACATGTTCTTCATCAGAAGAAGTGCATTCAGCAAGCAAATAAGGGATCATTGTGACAAAAGTCTCCATTGCCTCAACGAGTTCTCCAGCTGAAATATGTTTGATAATGTTGTCCCAGATGACTATGTGCTTCTTAGGGATCGATATCCATATAGCAATCCAATGATTGTTCTTGTAGTTCACTGGCACATATATATCATCCACATCTAATCCTCAAACCTTCTTAGATTGGCAAAATGTTGGTATGAGGCCTTCATAAAGATCCCACGCCCCGCCAGGGAGCCTTCTTCCTAAACTGTTGTGATCGGGCTGGGAGCTCTTAAAATCCCCGTACTTTCCGTCCACATACGCGCGAAAGTATGATCAAGAAAGCACATTCTCTCGCTCCTAAAATGTTGTGGATTCTTCTGGTACCGAAGCCTCAGCAAATTCATAAAAGCATCCATATGCTGCATATAAAACAATACAAGATCAGACAGATTTAACAGTTCTGGAAGACTTACCAAAAACTTACAGACGACTTATATGAAAGTCTTCTGGGAAGAATTCACAGAAGACTTATATGAAATTCGTCTGTGAAGTCTTCTAGAGAAGAACTACCAGACGACTTACTAGTAAGTCTTCTGAGAATCAAAGTGAATTAGTGTATAGAAATTTACTGAGTCCATGAGCCATAATAAGGGGGTTCGGAGGGTATGATACCACAAACTTGGACAACCAGCTGGTTTTCTATGAGCATCTGTTCTAAAATACGAATCACGTTTCAGCCAGTCAACGAGCACCTTCGTATTCTTCTTCTCAATGGGTGCAAAAGGATCATAGCCTCGGCTAACATTAGTGTTTGGAATGATCGATTTGGCTGTGCTGTTTCCCTGAAAAGGAGATTGCTGTGAGGCAGCAAGACTTCTTTCTCGATCACCCCGGGCAACAGCCATCATTGCAGCATCCTTCTTTGTCTGCCTTCTAGTTTCCCCCTGTTATAAATCTGAAATGGTAGGTTCTTGTTTGTCCAATAGAAAAACGCTCGTTCAGGTCCAGGTTCAGAAGCTTTCTTCCTGTGACAATTTTGCTATCAGAAGACTCAGCTCTTTAGACCCACTAGGTTCTGTTGAACCACTCGGTTCTTGGGCGTTATTTTGTCCCGCTTTTGCCTCATTCACACTTTTACTCTGAAATTTCAATGTACAAGAGGAATTCATACACAAGCAAAGATCCAAGCACAAATGGTCAAATCAAAACAAAGTAACACATGAAACAAATATCCAAGTAACACAAGCAAATATCCAAGCACACACAAGAAGGAAGTTTCACTTTTGTTTCCTAACACTTTTCCTACTGACTCTCTTCTTGAGTTTGGGAGAGGTACTAACCCCGGGTTCGTCCACACGTTTAGGGGACATGAAGGAGTGAGTTAAAGATCATTAGATGCAGTCACTTTTTTGGTGATTCCCACCTTCTTCTCTACAGCTTCAATCCTATCCCCGAGAAGCTTGATCTCCCTAAGGCACATCCCAAAACTATCCCTCAAGGCATCAGCTAGGTCCTTGAAGCCTTGTTTAATCTGTTCATTGGTCCAACCAACAGCCGTAGAAGCCTTTGAACGATCTTTAGGAGCCTCTTTACAAGCCTCTGTATGAGCCTCAACAGAAGCATCTTTACGAGCTTTCTTCTGAGGTCTTCCACTCTCTTCCTTCACAACAATCGTCGTCTTCGCTGCACTCTCTTCCTTCTTAATATAAGCAAGCTGCTTCATTGGATTGACCCACTGGATAATACCGACCACTTTCCAGCAATGCATGGTCCACTTCCATTTAGGTTTTCCATACATGAGTTTAATTATGTTCTCCACGGCCGCATCTTCTACATCAAAGTCAATTGTGGAAACATTTCACTCAAATCCTTCTCAACAAAGTTGATCACGCTAGTCTGCAGTAAATAGAAGATATCAACTTAGATATTGACGGATTAACAAAGGACTTAAAGTTAAGTCTTTCTCAGACGACTTAACTTTAAGTTTTCCAGATGACTTAAAGTTAAGTCTTCCAGACGACTTAAAGTTAAGTCTTCCAGAAGATTTAAAGTTAAGTCGTCTGAGAAGTCTTCTAGAAAAGACTTCTTAGAAGACTTAACTTTAAGTCGTCTGGAAGACTATAGCCAAGTCTTAGGGAGTGACGTTTAAATTCCTGTCTGCTGATGGCCTCTTAAAACATCTGCGTCCTTTGCCACCCTTGTAAGCCACCAGTGGTGGAGACGGTCTGTTTGGTATGGGATTCCCATAATTGGCAGCCAATTCTGGCAGAGCATAGTAGACCCACATATGGATAACTTGTACAAACCCATCAACAATATAAGCCTTTGTCAAATATTTTCCCCTTAGAGAGTCCATCAGCACCTTGAATGTCATTCTCCCCCATGGATAATTTCAAATTCTTCCAAGTCCCATCACTAGCCTTACTAGACTACCCTTGTAGCTGTTGAGTACTTTTTCCCCTCAATGAATCCAGTGAATATGGCAAGGTATCCGAGCCACATGCGATCATCCCAAGTCCAGTCTTTGCATCTCTAACATGCAGCTATGATATGCTCAGAAGTTGGACCAGCATCGACATCAACTCCCATCATATCCCAGAAATAAGCCATCTCCTTTGTTACCTCACACCTCGGATTTTCCAGGTCCTCGATGTAATCGCAGTTCAAACCAGTGAGGTGTTCAAACTCTATCAGCGAAAACCTCAGTGGCTCTGGACCAACGAGACTCCAGAGCTCATACTTCTTCTTAATGTCAAGCTGGAAACTGAGGATATAATGTACCAGCCTTGATGCCCATCCAAAATTCAGCTCCTTGAATTTTATGAAAACTCCCAACTTCGAGTCATTCAGCTCCTCATATTCGTCATCATGTAGAGCTTGCCTTACAGCATTAAGCAATTTCGAATCATCTGTATGATAGGAAATACTTTTGACGGGAATGGGCTCTTCCCCTAATGTATATATCCTCTGCGGTAGTTCTGGTAAATCCATTTTCCGGTCTGCAAAAAAATCAATAACCAACATCTCAAAATTCATATACTTTGCATATCAGTTTTAGTGAGATGACTTCAGACGACTTCCAGGAAGTCTTCCAGAGTGTATGACTTC
This sequence comes from Moricandia arvensis, assembly GCA_905132765.1. Lineage (NCBI taxonomy): Eukaryota > Viridiplantae > Streptophyta > Magnoliopsida > Brassicales > Brassicaceae > Moricandia > Moricandia arvensis. The sequence continues at coordinate 28,089 of CAJHQP010003490.1, forward strand.
TTAGAAGACTTCCAAGAAGTCTTCCAGAGTATAAGACTTCTCAGAAGACTTTGATCTTCCTGAAGTCTTCCTGGAAGTCTTCTACAAACTCTTACACTCTAGGAGACTTCCAGGAAGTCTTCTACGAGCTCTTACGCTCTAGAAGACTTCCTGGAAGTCTTCTACGAAGTCTTACACTCCGGAAGAATTCACGAAGTCTTCCATTCAGGAAGTTTCCACTTCCAGGAAGTCTTTCCACTTCCAGGAAGTCTTCTGAGTAGTCTTTCACTAGAATGAGAGGACGCAAACCCCAGAAAATGTAAATAAATTAAAAAAAATGGATGACTTACAGTCGGGGAAGTTATGCAATACCAGCGGTTACAGATATGCAAAAATGAAGACTACAACTTCAGTTACCGGCGACGCAGTTTCAGATCTGAAAAAAAAGCGGATGGTTAGTTAGTTATGAAGGAGAAACGAGAATCGTCGTTTAAGAGAACGAGAATCGTCGTTAAAGAGAAACGAGATTCGTGAAGGAGAAACGAGATTCATCGCAAAACGCGAGACTAGCGGACGGTGAGAACGAAGGAAAAGGGAGATTCAATGGAAAAACAAGATTCTCTTTCAAAATTGCCTCAGAGAGAAACGACGCTAGGGTTTGTGTTTTTTTCTACATACAGTGAAAAATAGTATTTATATGTACGGTAAATTATCAAGTTAAGTTTAATGTACAATGGTAAAATTAAAGGTCGGTCCGGTATGGGACGACTTACCTGGAAGTCGTCTGAGGTAAAAACCACGGGAAGACTTCCTGGAAGTCTTCCAACCGGTAAATACTATTCATCAGACGACTTCTAGGAAGTCGTCTGAGGTAAAAACCACGAGAAGACTTCCTGGAAGTCGTCCACCCCGTAAATATTATTCGTCAGACGACTTCCAGGTGAGGTTAGTCGTCTACACCCTAAATAAACCCTAATCATAATTAACTAACTTAACACTTCCTTAAAATCAAATTTAACTTAAAAATGTTTAATATACACAAAAATAAACACAAATAGTAAAAAATTAATTTTTCAAACAAAAATTTAGGCTTTCAGAAATTAAACTCTAATAATACAAACAATACTACAACATATGTTACCAAACCCTAAACCAAAGAATACCATGATTTACTATATTCACTCATCTATGTTGAAAATAATTAAATTTTACTATATATTAATTTATATCATTTAAAAATGTTTATACTTACATAATTTCAATTTTTTTCCATGAAAATATTTTTTATAAAATTTATAAATTATTTTTAAGATCAACTATAATAGAGTCGTCTGGACGACACCTCGGGGAAGTCTTCCAGAAGACTTCCTGGAAGTCGTTCTGGGCGACACCTTATGGAATTCTTCCAGACGACTTAAGTAAGACGACTTAAAGTTAAGTCGTCCAGACGACTTCCACAAACTCAGAAGACTTCCCAGGGTTATATTCGTCAAAATAAATTCTGGTTTTTTGTTTGGGCATAAGGGTCTGGTTGTAATTTCTCAAGGCTATTGGTTAGTTTTGCTTTTGATTGATGTTTGAGTATTCTTTTGCATTTAAAATCAAGTTTTGAGTCATATTTGGCAAATTGCCCTACATTTAAATTGGATTTCTATGTTTATTTTTAATAATACTAAAATGTAAATATTTAAATCAATAGCAATAATTTGAATTTATAAAATAAGGATTCGTAATTTATTAAAATATAAATAATAATAGATTTATTTATAAAACTAAAACAACAAAAAATTGATAAGATTTATTTTACAAACCAAAACATATATATCATTGAGAAAATTACATCTATAGACACTTTTCCACTTTCCAATTTCACTTGAAGGCACATTGTGCTTGCCACACACTTTCCGGTGAGAGAAAAATTTTAATGACCCTGAACTAGAAATAAATTTATTTTTTCGTACAACTCCAATTACCAAATCATAAAGTAATATGTTTATTTCCTCTCAAAGACAATGACGCTTAAGAACCATACCCCCTATTTCGAAACTCTCTGTTCACCCACTTGTTTCTCTTTCTCTTAGTTTGACTAAGAATATTCCTAATAGTCCATTCGATTTATCAACCCTATCTATTTTCCATTCTAAGTGGCTGTGAATACAAGGTCCGAGTCTCTCCACATAACAATCAAATTGGAGCCCCCCCCCCCCCCCCCCCCCCCCCCCCCTTCACCACTTCCATGGGCGAGTTATCAGTATTTATCAAATCTGTCCCTATCTAACGGAACGCTAGTGGATCGAATGACAAAGACATTGTTGAAAAAAAATGGTTTTTCCGATATTTGACACATTCCTCCTCTTCCAGGCCCATCACAAGGCATTGTCCTCATCGAAACTCTAACCGTCTTTGCCACTGAAGCAGATGGTTCTCCGGGAGTACTGGTGGTCCAGATCTGATTGTTGATGATTGTGGTGACACAACTCAGCTCGTTCCTCAGTGAGACAGTCCCAAATCAGACCATTCCTTATGTATAATGGTGGGAATGTGACAATATATGAGATTGATGGCAAAATAGTTCGAGTGACATTGTAGGGATGGGAACAAGTGTTATGAAAAGATCTTTAAAATAGTGGATGTGGAAATTCTAAATCAAGAGTGTAGCCTTGAACTAAATGACAAAACATTGAAAAGGTTAGGGTTTGGTACAAGCATTTTATTGCTTAAGTTCCCTATATATGTACTTTTGTGCTATTAGTTGTTCAAATCCATATTTTTTGGGATAAATAACTTTATTATTTTGAGTCATGTGTATGTGTGGTTACTTTACCAGTTTCTCAATAGCATTTGTTTGGTTCAGTGACTTGTTTGCCTCGAACTAAATCATAAAGACACAAATTAGTTTTGGTATAAACTTTATTACTTGTCAAGATTTTTGGTTCAAATACATTTTTTTGTGATGAGATGAGAGTATTTAAAGAGTATGTTGATAGCATCAAAAATGTTTTCATTAAACCTCGTCCATAATATGTTGAAACTTAATCCAAAAAGCTCATCCACAAGACCTTGTCCACAAAACTCGTCCAAGAGACCTCGCCCATGGAACCTTTTGTAGGATTAAAAACATTTTCTAAACTTCTTTCTAGTTTAAACCAGAAAATTATATGAATGAAAAATTGGAGAAACAAGTTTGATCGCAATTAAAACAACCACCAATCAAATCAAAATATCTCTTATCCACGCTTTCACCATCCATAAATATCAATATATATATATATAGAAGTTATAAATTTTACAAAAATATATACATTATGGATATCAAAATGTAGAAAAGAAAAAGTTATAATTTGTTTTACGCATAAATATATATTTTTAAACATTAGAATTTGCAATAATGACCAATAAAATATGTTTGGGGAATACAAACCAATTAATAGGTCAACTAAACTAATAAGCAAGTAAAGCAACCAAGTAACTAGTAGTTAGCTAAACCAATCTTGTTTCCTAAGAAGAAGGATATTATGGTTTAAATATTGCATCAAAACCAGCAATTGTGTCTCACAAGTAGAAAGTGTCTAACTGAGTAAGAAAAATGACAAAAGTGTCTAATAAGTAACTCACTCTATATCATTTAATGTTTACACACCACTACAAAAATGTTACTTTAGTCTAGCGGTTAAAATGCTCATTGTCATATTTTTCGTACCAGAGTTCAAGTCCCAGAAGAAGCAAAATTATAATCTTTTAGAATTTATCCAAACGACGTTGTTTTCATAATTAACGGTACGCATAAAGTTTGTGTTAAAATATAATTTTTTTCCTAAGTTATTTCAATCTTAAAAGTATAGTTTCTTAACTAAACCAGATAAGTGGCATGTTTTTATCTCAGCCAATGATCTTTCCTCTCTTTCGACCGCCATGATCTATTCTTTGGGATCTTGACAGGACACATATATACCTAAAACTGTAACCATTAGTATAACTATTGTCCTTTGAATATCTACGATCTAGATTATTCCAATTTTTACTAAGCTAATTCATCATCGTCATTGTTTCTTTTACTTTCTTTTTTCCAGAAGAATCCAAAAATCAACAAGTCTTACCACAAGGCTATTGGATTACTGCTTTTAAAAGCTTGGTTAGTTTCCTAACCTTAATTTAACGCAAACATGTCATACAAATCTATTCTCATATGTTCATCTTTCTATGTTCCACAAGGTGAACACTGTATGATTATCACACATGAAGGGAAGACCTCTTGTGACTCCCATTGGAGTTTTGCAATCCACAAAGAAGGACTGTACATTTTGCCCCATCATTCCCTTTCTTTGAATTACAGGACAATGTCCTCAAGGAGTTCTTCAATGACAAGACTCCTTCACCATACCGATTTCTAAAGTTATTGAATTCCTAACACAAAATAGCTTGTTACCGGGCTCACCACACTGCCGATTATGCTGACCATTGATAGGTCTGTCTTGTATTTCTTCAGGCACTTTGAAACCCACAATGACCATGAATATGTTTGTTCGCTTGAAACTCAACGGGACATCCATCAAACGAGCCAATTTTGCGAGAATCCTTTACCATTCACCACATATAACCAACCAATAAAGACCTTGAAACCCTTTCCATACTAGTTTTTGTGGTCCTGAAATCCATGGATCAACCAGAGGTTCCCCAAACTTTCCAAACCGACCATATTGGAGATACCAGCGACATAGGTCCAGTCCAAGGATCATATCTCAACAACCGGAAGGAATTTCACCATGAAAACAATTTTCATAGATTCTAAACTCAAGAAAGATTCATGTCCAATTGTAATCATACCCAAAGCTATCCGGATCAGGAAGAAATGAATTTCACAAACTGGAGGTTCCCCAGCTTGTCCATCTGCGTGTACCGGCTTTTAGATTTGTTTCAGGTAACCAAGCAAAATCCAGTCTTATCGCCTATTAGATCATATCTCGGGTCGATCCGATTTGAGTAACGTTGACCATCCAGTCAACCCAGTATCCGTGCCTACAATATTTTGGTATCAGAGCTTAAGCTCCTGAATCAGGTTCATTCTATCTTGCATTATTCATTTTGCTTGCATTTGTTTTCATCATAAACCAAAAATCTATAAAAAAAACTGTCTTTTTGTTTCAAGATTTATTTTCTGCAAAAAAAAATTTCTTTGATGTTCATCATTCCTAAAAGCCACGAAAATTTCAGTTGATTCATGTTACTTGCACTTTGTTTCGAAATTATTGTTAGTTTCCATAATCAAAAAATGCTAAAAATAATAGTTTGTGTTTAATTATTGTCTTCTTATTTAGCATTGCATACCAAGTTTAAAATCAAAAAAAAAATTCATCCTAGTTATTCTCTTAGACCATATCATTTGATTCATTCCGTGCTTGCATCAATATATATATATATATATTGATAACATAGTTTATATCATTTTTGCATATTGTTGGTTTAATTGTTTGCATACTGAAAAAAATCATTGTTAATTTGATTTTCATATTTTATTTCCATTTTTTTTATTGTCACTTCATATTGTTTCATTCCAAGATTCCATCCAGAAAACCAAAGAAAAATAATTTTGCATAGTTTATTTCATTTCGGTTCACAATTGCCACATTTCTCGGTTTAGTAAAATAGTTTACATGGTTTCATTGTTCTTTCTCGACCATCACTTCCCATATTTTCACTTGATCCTTGAGAGTGTTCTCAGGCCGCAATGGGAGAGGAAGAACACGGACAATCTCTGATGGCCTCACTGAACCAACTATCGGCAACTATTCAAAAGATCCATGCCCAATTGTCTTGGTTGAACTAAAAAACATATCGGTTAAAAATCAGGCAAAAGTCCAAAGACCACACCATAGAGAATATATGTCATGATATGCACCAGAAGCTGATTATTTTGAGCCCAAACCACCATATCCTTCATGGAGGGCCACACCACAAAAGCAAAGGTATCCACAAAATTATTCAGATGCTTATGCTAATCAAGTTCCTTCTATTTATCGTTTTTTAGGAAGTACTTGGAAAGATGAATAACTTGATTGTAAAAGAACCATGAATGATTAGTTTTCATACCGGGGCGAGCCAAAGAAAGAGAGGTTAGGGCATGCCATCAAGCAACTCTCTGGAAAAGCATATTCATGGTGAACAAAACGATTTTACACAAGGGAAAAGTTCAGAAGAGGTTGTCACCAACTGGGAAGATCTTAAATGGTTCATGATCAGGAAGTATGTATCCTCATCCCCCACTCAAGAAACCATATCAAAATACCCAAGGTTCAAATGGTGGATCTAAAGAGGCAAAGAGAGTTGCGTCCCAAGAAGACCATAGAAGCTTGATCCAACAAAACCGGATCCGGCCAAACCAGAGGCCCACGATTATCCAGTGATCAATAAAAACATGATGAGGTCCCAAAGGCCATGTAAAAGAAGAAAATTGTTTAGCCCAATACAAGTTTGAAAAGACCCAAAAAACTCAGAAAAAACTGATATTTCAAGAAAAGGTTATGGTAAGTCCTTATACTTGATAAAGTGGTTTATAAATCATCTTCCACTGGTATCAGTCACTTGTCTTTGTCAAATGATGTTAATACAGGTCTTGAGGTCTAGAAAAAACATGATCTCCACATCCTTGTTGGAATCAAAAGTAGGTCCATGATTTATGTCCAAGAAAACAAAGACATTTCAAACCCAGAGAATGAGCATCAAGCAAAGGTAAGTCTTCTAACTCCAAAGATTTAAAGGATTAGACCTGTTATAGATGTCATAAGATAGGATACTTTGCTGTAGTTTTTCCAACTAAGAATCATTGATAGAAACATCACTAGAAATAAAACCGATTTATCTATGATGAGTGATAGTTTTATTCAGTCTCATTTATTGGTTCCCAAATTCTTGTGTAATGCACTTGTATTTGTCAAAGGGTAACTACAAAAAAAGTTTAGTTTAAATCATTTATTTTATATATTTGTATTACTTATAAATGATGTAAAAACACTTTACATCACTTAAGTAAATGACTTACTTTTTGGTGATGCAAATAATTTGTATCATTTTATTCAAAACTGATGTAAAAAATAGTAAATATTTCCATCAATTATTTAAGTGATATTAGTATGTGTCAATTGTTAAAATGATGTTACTATTAACATCATTTGTTCTAAATGATGTTTGTATTAGTGTCGATTTAATAAATTGATTGAAATTATTATAACAATTATTATTACCTGATGTAAAATTAATATCAATTTTTGGAAATGATGTTAAAAGTTGTATCATTTACAACAATTGATTAAATATTTATATCATTTGTACATAATTGATGTAACTCTTATATCAATTTCATAAATGATTTTAACAATTGTATCATTTAAAAAAATCGATCCAAAATATTGTTATCACTTCTAAATAAATGATGTTAAATATATATCAATTTTAGTGAATGATTCTAATATATTTCACTTATACAAATGATACAAATATTATTTTTATTTAAATATTTATAATATATATTAATATAAACGAATTTGGAAATTTAACAATTAAAGATATATAAAAATAAAAGTAAATTATTAGCTAAATACATCCAAAATTAATAATTAATGTATTAGAAAGCAAATTACATAGTTGTTCCATCATTCAAATTCAACAATATTTCAGAAAAAAAAAACAAACAGCATAAATAACCGAAGAAAGACTGATTCTCTTAAGGAATGTAAAGTGAAGGGTAAAACAATGAAATCCGTTCAGTCACCGACGGGATCTAAGTGAAAACGGAGTGGAAAGCAGATGATTACAATCTCAACCGAATATAAAACAGTACAAAACCTTCGCAAGCCAACAAAGAGTCAGCAAACCAAAAAGTCAATCATTCAAAAATATTTCACAAACAAAATCTGATCAGAAAAGGTTTTGATCTCATCTTTTCCCAGTGAAATATAGAGATACAATAATTTTAAAAATAGAGAATACACCAAAATAGACCTAAAAAAGTTTTTGTCTCAAAAAAAGCACCCAAAGAGAAAAATGACCAAAATAGACTTTATTAAATAATGTAAATATATATTTATACATTTGGGTTAACTAATCTAAACTTAGGGTTTAGAGTTATGGGGTGGGGGTTTTGGAGTTGATTTTTAAAAATTAAAAAAAAAATAAAAATATTAAAATTTTCAAAATAAAAAAAGTCTATTTTGGTCATTTTTTCTTTCAAGTACTATTTTTGGTGATAAAAACTTCAAAAATGGCTATTTGAGAGATTTGCCCTTTTAAATATTTTGTTTATATGATAAAAAATAAACTTAATTTTCATTTGGTTACAATATTAGTCGGTGACAGACAATCATCACAAAGACCAAATAAAGTCGAATCACCGGCGACGAAAGGATTGAGTGAGAACTCCGACACTCTTCTCCTGGACGTCGTGGTAAACGGTCATGGTGAATGGGGGGTATCCTTCACGGAGAAAAAGTTCTCTTCTTAGATTCGTCTCCATCCTCCTCTTCGTCACTGCTCCATGTACCTTTGCATAGTTTGCGTATAAATGTACTATGTTTGGACAAAATACATCGAAGTTTTTTGCTCCAAATCATTCATTGAAATCTGATTTCGACTCTTTTACATGTGAAGTTTATGAAGTTGCTTTCACTTCATTTGTTTTCTGTTTGGTTTCATTGCTTATCGTGTAAGAGCAACCCAACGGAGGTTTTTAGCTTCAGGGCAATATTTTTTTCGATATTTTTAGTTAGGTTTCCAGTAAAGTTAAGAATTTCACAATTAAATATTAATATAAGTACATATATATATGTATATATATATTTAGAACCCGAACCTAGAAATCCACATTTAAAGTGCTCGATCATTGTCGTGTTTGTTGTCGACCGATGTTGGTGAAGAAGCGTCAATTGGTGGTTGGGTGCTACTGCCAATTGATGCTTGTCGTATATTCTTGTGGCAAGACTGTGACGAATCAAGATCCCTTAACAATGAAATAACTCAGAGTGTGGTCCGTACGGCTTATATAAATAGATTATAAGATTTTGGGAAAAAAATAAAAACCTAATTATTAAACCCTAATTTTTGTGTAAGTTCTGAGAACTAGTCCTCTCTCCGTTAACTTTAGCTTCCCTAGATGGCTTCAAGCTTAACTGGAAAGAGGCACATGCTACATGCAAAAATTGATAGGAAGCGGCTTGATACTAAGAAGAGCAAACATTTCTTTGCCTATAATCCAAAATAGGAATCTAGGTATCCCTGCGATTGTTTTCGAAGTACGTCTACAACTCACATAAGAAGGTATGTTTATTGTGTTGTTGTTTTTAAAAGTTACTCTTTCTTTGTCGTAAGTTTCTTGGCATATATTGCATACGTCATCTCTGTTCCAAATCTTTGAACAGGCAGAGAGAGGAGGAAGGTACATAAAGAGATGAAGATCAAAGCTTTACAGATGGAGAGGATAATGAGATTCAAGGGAAATTGTTGGTAGTTTCTATCCTTGCTATCCCAAAATATGTTGCGACTTTGGCATACTCATGTAGTTACTCATCTCCAGCCTTTAGGTTTTTAAGTATTCTTGCACTAGTTACATGTTTTTTTTTTCATTGCTCTCAATCACACTTCTCTTGTATTTATCAAAACTGGCTGATCAGGAAAGACTTGGAGGTCTTACTAAGAACACAGAGCAAGAGAAGAGTGATGATAACAGAGTATTCTGAAACGGACGAGGAGGATGAGTTTAGTACCAATGGCCAATCTTCTCAAGCTGCTTCTTCATCTACCAGTGAGCACCTTAGTCACATATTATCAATGAAGAAATGCAAACTTCACCAAAAGACAAACGAAAATTTAATTGGGAAAGCACATGCCATTGGCACTGCAGCTGAAAGGAACAAGACCAAGTTTTCTTATTGTATGTATTCTTGTAACCTTCTCCTAGCAAAAAAAAAAAAGTTGTTGCAGATTTAAGAGTTACTAGTAGCACAAAAAACCTTTATTTTGCAAGATGCTCAGATTGATGCAACATACGGTATCAAGCAAAAGTTATACAAGCATTAGCTTCAATTGCACGAGAAAGCTGGAGGGCAAGAATTTGACTCATATATAAGGAGGAGTTTCTTCTCTTGTACGTATATGTTTCTTGGAATCACCTTGTTCTTTCTTTCTGATTATTTAGACTATATTATTTGGTTTTCTAGCAACAACTATATGGATATTTTGCATTCTATCAAGAAACCCTTTTACAATGGAGACCGTCGAGAAGACTCAAGTAACATTGATGCATACTCATGCATTCTGTACGTGCATACTTGTATTCCCTTTGCTTGCTTTTCATTCCACTTAGCATATCTCCTAGATTTGTTGAAGTCAGAGGTTGTCTTATGCAATGCAGTTGAATCACATTTTTAGATCCAGAGATCTTGTTAAGAAGAATGAAAGTAAAATTTCCAGACTTCCTCATGGGAAACTCCTGATGATAGGTTTCGAGACAGAGGATTTACTAGTCCAAAGGTGCATGCATGACCTCCTTTAGTACTTAGATATGTTGTTTCTTGCATTTTGACAAGTGGTCTTACGTTTATTGTATGCATGGTGCATGTTCTTATTCTACTACCATTGAGGAGTGTTGCCTTTCGTGTTGTTAATAGGTTATATAACTAACTCCAGAAGCTTACAGTGTATAATGTCTCTGTTGCTGATTATTTCTTGAGCTGCCTATGTTTTCTGTAAATATCTTTCGTTGGTTTCAGGTTACCGTGGAACACCATGCTCGGTTTAGTGATGAGTTTGGATGTGAAGAAGAATCTGATGAAGAAGATGGACGCCTTCAAAGAAGAAGAAGAAGACAATACGAAAGTGGTTCTTGATTATCTGCAATTTTTTTTACCATTGCTAAGAAGATATACATATCTTATTTGAAGTTGTATTCTTCATCTTCTTATTGAACTAATTACTAAGACCATGATTAATCCGGGTCTCTTAAGGTGGGGTTCTTAACGTAAAATTTGTCTTTTAAATATTTTTTTTTTTTTTTTTTTTTTTTTTTTTTGCATTTTTCCCGCTAAGAGACGGCTCTTATGGTTCTTATTTAAGAGACGGTTCTTAGGTTTTTTAGTTAAAAGCTAAGATATGTCTCTTAGAAAAGCTAAGAACCCCACCTTAAGAGACCGCGGTTAATCTGCTCTAATGTTTCTTTCAGATACATGTGGATAGATTTTGGTTATGGATCATGTCGACGTAATGTAATAACGCAGATGATGATTTGCATGCCGATGTTGTGGATCACTGTTCTACGGACATACATAAGATAAAGAAGATGATGATGAATCAAAAAAACTTTTCAATAGAAATTCGTTAAATATTTCAGTTATTTTTAAATATATCTGAAATACTTAACTCAAACTAAAAATATCCAAACCTATCCAATATTAAAAAATACCCGAATTAAAGATATTCAAACCCAATCTAATATGTACAATATGTAAAAATATTTAAACTGATTATAGATCTTTTAAAACCGAAAACGCAAACATCAATTCTAATAGCGAACATATGGATATACAATGAAATGTAAAATATTGCTATCAGTCAATTGTTACTTTTACTTGATCATATTTGAAGGCATACATGTTTAGTTTATTCAAATGCTTTGAAAACTCCATTTTATACACATCTTTGAAACTATTACTATCTTTTAGAAATCTAAAAAAACAAGTTAAATCATTTTAACCAACACAAAGTTAGTGTTTCATAATTTTCCAACCTTTGATGATGAAAATTTTAAAGATCTAATACTAACTATTCAAAATTGAAAGCTGCCGTGTATATGCGGGTGTCACCTATTTTTTTTTTTTTCATAAAAAATCAAACCGGATCAATTTCGGTAGAACCGGGTTCGGTTGGGGTCTTTAAAATCGAAAATTAATAAAAACCCGGTGAGGGGGTTAAGACGGACCCTAAATTGCAGAGTCGCTCCTTCAGCAGAGACAAAGAGGATGAGTTTCGCGGCCTTCAAAATGATGCATTGGCCACCCGGCGTCGAGAACTGCGCCTCCGTTACATCACCCACTCCATCTCCGATACAACTCCGATGCAGATTCCCATTACCTCCGGCGACGACCTCGAACCCGATTGGCCCGCTCCTCCCAAGCGCGGAATCTGCGCTGTGCCAAACGTCGTTATAACCGCCGCGAAACATCCTTGAGGTTACGTTGTAAGGATTCAAGAGGAAGGGAATGTTACTAGCCAGGAGCCGAGGAGCCTGAAGCTTGCTAAGCGCGGCGGCATCCTGGAAGGCGTCTCCGGTGTTTCTCTCGAGCTCGTGTGCCACTACAGGTTGCACGGTAACGTTGAGTCGCTTGCGGTGCTTCCAATGGAGGTGGAAATTCTACTAGGGGAAGAGATTCCATTGTGCTGACGTTTCGCGACGCTAAAATCTCGGTTCTTGAGTTTGATGATTCGATTCATAGTCTTCGATTGAAGTAAGTGAGAACGTAATTGCATTTGCATCAGTAGAAACTAATGGGTATGTTGCTCCATTTCAGCTCGATGCACTCTTCGAAGGTCCAGATTGGCTTCATCTGAAAAAGAGGAAGAGAATCCTTTCCAAGAGGGCCCTTGGTAAAAGTGGATCCTCAAGGCAGGTGTGGAGGTGTTCTTGTTTACGGTTTGCAGATGATCATACTCAAGGCTTCTCAGGTACTTTTCAGATCATAAGTTAAATTTTGTTTGTTTTATGCTAAGTAGAACACCCTTTATCAAGATGGATCCTTTCCCTTTTTAACTGTTACTTCAACTGCTACAAGTTTTCAGCCTTCATTCTTTTGGTTTTCAGGTTGGTTCTGGACTAGTTGGAGATGATGATGCGTTCACTTCTGGTGGGACTATTTTCTGCTCGAGTTGAATCATCTTACATAATTAATTTGCGTGATCTGGGAATGAAACACGTCAAGATTTTGTTTTTCCTACATGGTAAGTTAGTAAGAAAGGTTTCTCTATGATGATCCACCTTATTTTGTTTATTTTCAGTTCTCCTTGTATCTCTGAATAAGTAGTTACTCACTATATATATATATATATATTAATGACGATTTTTCTTAGCTGTTCAACTTTCGTTTAAAGTTGCAGTGAAATTCTGTTTCCTACTAACTTGTTGGTTTTAGATGTAATACGACATCAAACAACTTGTGTGTTTATCCAGCTGATGCATCTCGTCATGGGCAATTGTATCGTGCATTTGATTTTTTGATAGCTAGCCGTCTTACTTTTTAGATATTCTGGTTTTCCATATAGTCATAATGTGAACAAGTTAAGTGGTCCTTTTTCTTATTATTATTTGTTCTGGCTTTTGTGTCTTGTTCAGGTTATATTGAGCCTGTCATTGTAATCCTTCAGGAAGAAGAGCATACATGGGCTGGGCGAGTTTCATGGAAGCACCATACTTGCATGCTTTCTGCTCTTAGTATCAATACGACATTAAAACAACACCCAGTCATCTGGTCAGCTATTGTATGTTCTTGATTTCCTCTTTTATGTTAAAAAAATGTTTCTTCCCAAGGCGGCAAATATTGGATAATCTATATTGTAAGCTGAGAGCAGAAACTCAAGTCATATCAAAAATTATTCTATGCTCAAGTTGTTTCATGACTAGGCTTTTCAGTCGACTACTAAGAACTCAGAAGCATGCATGTTGACTTTTCTTATTTGTTCTTTGTTTAGAATGCTCAAAGGTTTAGGAAAATATTCATAGAATAACAAGCTTTTATATGCAAATCAGTACAATTGAACATACTAAAAAATCTCCTTTTGCAAACTTTAGTCCCAATCATACTTATTCCCATTCTTTTGGTATTTTCCAGAATCTGCCCCATGATGCCTACAAACTACTTGCAGTACCATCCCCAATCGGTGGTGTTCTTGTGTTGTGTGCAAATACAATACATTATCATAGTCAGGTAATTTGATAGCACTTAGCTTAATCTTTTTCGAAGCTAAAGTCTACAATTAACACATCTGAGATACCATATTTTCTGTAGTCAGCCTCCTGTGCTCTGGCACTGAACAATTATGCCTCCTCAGCTGATAGCAGGTGCAGTTTTCTCGCACACCCTCCATTCTTTGAAATCTGCCTTCTGCTTATGGATACAATCTTGTTGCCAAACCTTGCTTTAGAATTCTATAGCTTAGAATTAGCAATTGTAAAACTCTGTTTATACTTTAACCATATTTATTTTCTTTTGTGTCTGTTTTCTTTCAGTCAAGAACTGCCTGCATCAAGTTTCAGTGTGGAACTCGATGCTGCTCATGGAACTGGATATCGAACGAGGTGGCCATTTTGTCAACGAAGTCTGGGGAATTGTTGCTCCTAGCTCTTATATATGATGGGCGGTAATATTTTGATTTCTTTAAAATTTCTGCTGACGCTTGTAAATTTGGCTGCAACTTATTTTGTTTATAATATGTGAAACTTACTGCTATTTTCTTTCTTGAAGTGCTGTGCAGGGACTTAATCTTTCCAAATCAAAAGCCTCTGTGCTTGCTTCGGTTAGTCAACATGTTCTCTCAATATATTGGTGCTTCACTTTGCTTTGGATCCAGTTCAATTAGAGAATCTCTAAGATATAGTACCAAATTTCCTGCAGGACATTACTAGTGTTGGAAATTCTCTTTTCTTTTTAGGTAGCCGTTTGGGAGACAGTTTACTGGTTCAATTTTCGTGTAGATCTGGGCCCGCAGCATCCTTACCTGGGTTGAGAGATGAGGTGAAGTTTAATCTTTTTAGGCTGGTCAGGGTATTAGTTAATGCTTATCCAGAACCTGTAAAATTTCTTGCCTTAATTTTATGCAGGATGAAGACATTGAAGGTGAGAGTCATCAAGCAAAACGTCTGCGGATGTCTTCTGATGCTTTTCAAGATACAATTGGAAATGAGGAGCTTTCATTGTTTGGTTCAACACCAAATAACTCTGATTCATCACAGGTAGCAAGTTCTTCCTTGGTTAGACTTTTGTAGAATATCCTGTTGACTTGGGTCATCTTCTTAGAAAAAGCTCAATAAAGACACTTCCTTTCTGTCTTTAAATGGCATTACTATTTGAGTTGGGGTTCTTTTGCAGAAATTCTCCAATTCGCTATCTATATGTGCTTTCAGTAGCACATAATCAATTTTTTGTAAGAAGTTATGTAGAACAGAGAATTAGTAGTTTAGTTACTGCAGAACTAGTTTGCCTTTGCAAAAAACTGCAGCATGTATTATGTCAATAAGAGTTAGATAACTTATGTTCTCATTTTCATGAAGTTTCACATGTTTTATTTTTCAATAAATGCAGAAAACATTTTCATTTGCAGTGAGAGATTCACTAGTTAATGTTGGTCCAGTGAAAGATTTTGCTTATGGCTTAAGGATAAATGCTGATGCAAACGCCACTGGGATTTCCAAACAGAGCAACTATGAATTGGTGAGCCGTTTGTTTAGTAGTTCTTATATAATAATAGCCGTGGAAATGTGTTATATAAAATATAACATTCTTAGGGTTGTCATTCAAAGACGTATATTTTTGAAGTATCCTTTTGCTTAACAATGAAATCCTTTGTTCCAAACTTTTAGTGTCGACATACTTGCCTCGAATTTTGTCTAAAAATTGAAAACGCCAAACTAAATAAATGTATCTTGGCGTTTAGGTGTGCTGTTCCGGTCATGGGAAGAATGGTGCTTTATCTGTTCTTCGGCAGTCAATTAGACCGGAAATGATTACTGAGGTATGCCTATCCCAAATTGTTTCTTGGTATATGAGATGAAGGGGAAATATTGTCCCATTACTATGGCTTGGACGTAATTTCATATATATACCTCTTTCAAAATTAGGATGCATTTGTTTATAGTGAGCTCTGAACAGAAAGCTGTATTAGGACATTCTCGCTGGTTTATATCTTTCACAATTACTATCCACCACTGGAATATTTCTGTTTAGTAATGATCTGGAAAAGAAAAGTTAAAAAAATTATGTGCGAATGGCAAGTTAAAAGTGGAGGTCACTGTAAAAAAAGGGGGAGGGAGGGGGGATTCTCTGATCTTACTTAGTAACGCTATGTATGTGAGATCCTTAAGCGTGATCTTCCGCATGTTGTGGGTAGGTTGAACTTCCAGGCTGCAAAGGAATATGGACAGTTTACCACAAGAGCTCCCGTGGCCATAATGTTGATTCTTCTAAAAATGGCTGCTGATGAGGATGAATATCATGCTTATTTGATTATAAGTTTGGAGGCCCGCACTATGGTATATTTTACTTCTTGTTTTGGTCGCATTTCACTAGACCCTCCTATTATCAGTAGAAATACCTTCTGTGTTTGGCTTTTCAGGTACTTGAAACGGCTGACCTTCTCACAGAAGTTCACTGAGAGTGTTGACTATTATGTTCAGGGAAGAACAATTGCTGCTGGGAATTTGTTTGGAAGGTTAGCTGCCATAATATGTTTTTGCTGCATCTTGTGAGATGTGTTTCTTGTAGAATCATTTTTTTCCTTTACATATATTATATTATTAACCCCAATGTGCTGTCTCTAAACTCTACCCGTGGCCTCTTTCTAGTTATTGAACTGTGTCTATGTTTAAGAACAGTTTGCGAAACTAATGATCTATGAAGAAATAAGATATATTCCTTAAAGGATCAATATATTACAAGGGTTTTGAGAGAATTGCTAGAGAGTACTCTCACCTCTCCTATCATCTTTGATCTACTTTTCTAGATTGTTTACAGAATACTAAGAGCGGTGAATATATAGATACTAAGCACACCGCATGCTGGTTGCAATATTGTTATGAGCTCATGGTCTGTCTCCCACGTGCAAGTATTATTCCTTATGTAGTAATGCGGTCTTCTAGATGTGATTCACTCTCCTTCTAGAAGCTCATACTCTCTGCTGCAGGCTTGATTCACTGATGGGGCAGAGCCTTGTCTTTCCCTTGGTTTGATCCAATATAGCAGCAGACATAACAGTCTACTACATGCAGCCGTAAGAGTTGGTATTATAATATTTTCCATGTTTTTTTTGCAGACGTCGGGTAATCCAGGTGTTTGAGCATGGTGCCCGTATCCTGGATGGTTCTTTTATGAATCAAGAATTAAACTTCGGAGCCTCTAATACTGAGTCCAATTCTGGTTCTGAAAGTTCCACTGTCTCATCTGTTTCAATTGCCGATCCATATGTTTTACTTAGAATGACAGATGACAGCATTCGCCTGCTTGTTGGAGGTATGTTAGGGAAACATAAATTTCTTATGCAGAAGTTGATCTTGTAATCTATATTATCTTGAGCATCTTAACATGTTTTACTCAAGCAGTCTCATGTGGAACTTTGAATTGCAGATCCTTCGACTTGCACAGTTTCCATAAGTAGTCCATCTGTACTTGAAGGCTCTAAAAGGAAGGTATCGGCATGTACTTTGTACCATGATAAAGGACCAGAACCCTGGCTAAGGAAAGCTAGCACTGATGCATGGCTTTTGTCAGGAGTTGGAGAGGCTGTTGATAGTGCTGATGGTGGACCTCATGATCAGGGTGACATATACTGTGTTCTCTGTTACGATAGTGGTGCCCTTGAGATATTTGATGTGCCCAGTTTCAGTTGTGTTTTCTCTGTTGATAAATTTGCATCTGGAAGAAGCCACCTCTCTGATATGCCTATTCATGAGCTAGAGTATGAACTCAACAAAAATTCCCAGGATAATGTTTCTGCAAGGAACGAAGACACTATGAAGACAAAGGTCGTTGAGTTAGCTATGCAAAGATGGTCTGGCAATCATACACGCCCATTTCTCTTTGCAGTATTGGCTGATGGCACAATTCTTTGTTACCATGCTTACCTATTTGAGGGTGTTGAGGGTACCAACGCAGAGAATAGTGTATCTTCAGAAAACCCTGTTGCTTTAAATTCCTCCAGTAGTTCTAAGCTTAGGAATCTGAGATTTCTTCGCATCCCCTTGGACACGTCTACAAGAGAGGAGACTTCAGATGGAGTTGCAGCTCAAAGAGTTACCATGTTCAAGAATATTAGCAGTCACCAGGGATTTTTTCTTTCTGGCTCAAGACCAGGGTGGTGTATGCTGTTCAGAGAGAGACTTCGATTTCATTCACAGGTATGATATCCTCACGGAAAAAGACGATTTATGTGTTCTTGCGTCTAAACAAACTGAAACAATGCTATGATTTCAATATTTTGGAGTTCTGAATTAACAATGACACGAAGCTTGTATGGCTTTTCTTGAGAAAGTACCTACATCTCATGATATCACACTTTTTCAGCTGTGCGATGGATCAATTGTGGCTTTTACTGTGCTTCACAATGTGAATTGCAATCACGGATTCATATATGTCACGTCACAGGTTTAATAATGTGTCTATGTCTCATTTATGTTAATCTTTTCTTTTCTTATTGTTGGCATCTAGACTATCATTTCCTTTGAAAAGATAACTCCTCATATTGACATGAACCAGGGAGTTTTGAAGATTTGCCAATTACCTTCAGCATCAGTCTACGATAATTATTGGCCAGTGCAAAAGGTGAGTTCCAATTCATTGCTTACTGTTTCTGTATGTTGATTAGGACTGATCGCGTTAATGCCTGATATTCCTGTCTAGATTCCTCTGAAGGCCACGCCTCACCAAGTTACTTACTACGCGGAGAAGAACTTGTACCCGTTGATAGTATCATATCCGGTATGCATTAGCATGATAATATGATCTACACTTTTCTACCTAATCCGCATTGTGTCTCTGGTTGAATTGGATAAATTTATAATTCTTTTGTGGTTGAAATGGGACAATAAGGCATTTAGGCAACACAGGCAACATTAATCGGGAAATTTAAATATCTCATAGGTTCCCTAGGCAATGTGGCAACTTTCCTCAGCTCTCAGTTTTACCCTTTTCAGCTCTATGTAATTTTCTTGATTTAAATTATCTGTTTGCCCCTTCTAGAGCAGGCTTTAGAAAAACAGGTTTGAAGAGCTCTAAATTCAAATAAATGCCTCTGTGAATTCATTCATGAATATCACATATACCTGATTTTGATTGATTTTCTTGGTTGCAGCAATATTATTCGATCCTGCTTATTTGCTTTGTTTGATAATTGAACACCTGAACTAATGCAATTTGTGCATGCGTATTTATATATTTGTTTTCTTTTTGTTGAGAAGAAAGAAAGTTCTCTGCTAGTTATGTATTACCTGCCTATTTATTCATATTATTATGCTATCATATTAACACAAGCAATACGTTGCTCTGTCTTTTTTTGTAGGTCAGCAAGCCATTGCATCAAGTGCTTTCTTCACTAGTTGATCAAGAAGCTGGCCAGCAGATTGACAACCATAGTCTTAGCTCTGATGATCTCCAACGACCATACACCGTTGAGGAATTTGAAATCCGAATTTTGGAACCAGAAAGATCTGGTGGCCCTTGGGAAACTAAAGCCACTATTCCAATGCAGAGCTCAGAACATTCACTCACTGTGCGAGTTGTCACACTTCTTGTAAGTTAGCTACTAAGTGTGCCTAAAGTCATAATATTGTTCTCTGCCTCCATAAAGAATGGTATATTCTTGTTTTTGTGACATGTTAATTGAATAATATTGCTGGGAGCATATCTAGGAGACAAAATCTAATAAATGTTCATGTTTAAATTGCACTAACCAAGTCTCATTTTCTTACTACCTGGGTGTTTCAGAATGCAAGCACAGCGGAGAATGAAACACTTCTTGCTGTTGGAACTGCTTATGTCCAAGGGGAGGATGTTGCTGCAAGGGGCCGTGTGCTTCTTTTCTCTTTTGGAAGAAACGGCGATAATTCTCAAAATTTGGTATGTTTAGTTGGGCCTACAACTTTAACCTAGTTAAGCATGGTCTTTGTATTTGTTGGAGTTATTCTAAAACCACTTTTTCAATAGGTTACTGAAGTCTACTCAAAGGAACTAAAAGGAGTTGTATCAGCTGTAGCCTCCATTCAGGGTCATCTTCTAATATCATCTGGTCCTAAAGTCACCTTGCACAAATGGAATGGGACTGAATTAACTGGTGTTGCTTTCTTTGACCCACCACTCTATGTAGTCAGCATGAATGTGGTACGTTTTACTTTCCTGGCCACTTGGCCTAGTACTCAACTGACTTGGCTCTTCTGCGTGATTTGGCTTTGTTGCACATGCTAATTGATATTTCCTTGCACAGGTAAAGAATTTCATCCTCCTTGGTGATGTTCACAAAAGCGTATACTTTCTTAGCTGGAAGGAACAAGGGTCCCAACTTAGCTTACTAGCCAAAGATTTTGGATCCCTCGATTGTATGGCTTCAGAGTTTTTGATTGATGGAAGTACACTTAGCCTGGCTGTCTCCGATCAGCAAAAGAATCTCCAGGTTATCATCTCTCTTGTCGCTTTTAGTGTGTACGTGATGTGATCAGGCCTAACTTTTATGTACTTGATGAAACATAGTGAAATACTCTTAAACTGACGTTGTACTGATCCCAACAGATATTCTATTTCGCACCGAAGATGTCTGAGAGCTGGAAGGGTCAGAAACTTCTGTCAAGGGCGGAATTTCACGTCGGTGCACACGTGACAAAGTTCCTACGTCTGCAGATGGTTGAATCTCTTAGCGCGGATAAAAAAAGTCGCTATGCTTCCTTGTTTGGTACTCTAGACGGCAGCTTTGGTTGCATAGCTCCACTAGATGAGGTCACATTCCGTAGGTTACAGTCTCTCCAGAAAAAGCTAGTGGATGCTGTTCCTCATGTTGCGGGTCTGAACCCACGCTCTTTCCGTCAGTTCCGCTCGAGTGGGAAGGCTCGGAAACCTGGGCCTGACAGCATAATCGACTGCGAGCTACTCTGCCAGTAAGTTCTCTATATGCAGTTCAACCACTAGTAACAATCATATATGTTACTTGAAAACCATATATGATAGAACGATCATAGGCAGAGATGATCCTAATGGTTTTTTTCTAATGTTTGCAGTTACGAGATGCTTCCACTGGAGGAACAGCACGCACTTGCTCAGCAGATTGGGACAACCCGATCTCAGATTTTCGCTAATCTAGTTGAGCTCTCTGTCGGAACCAGCTTCTTATGAAGGTCAGATTGTTCTTCACCATGGATGACATCAAGAAAAATGAGGCAGGCTTGCATAATGTTTTGTAGATGCTGTAACGTATGGTAACTATCATGATTATGTCAAGGGATTCTTCTCCAAACTTTCTGTTTGTTTCATGTTACATTGAATACTACCTTAGATCTAGAAACAACTTTGTTTAGTTTTGAGTATTATAGAATTCGCGTTATCAATGAAAATATCATTAAAATATTGAGACAATGAGAATTATAAAATTTTAATACGATTTAATTGTGTCATTGTGTGTGAAGAAGCAAATGGGCAGGGCTTGATTGATTATTGTGTCCAAGCACACAAATAGCAAACACGTGCGCATACTCACCACTCCACGTTCAAAAGAGGATAGCCAAAGGGGCCCAAATGTTACAACAAAGTAGATGAGTCTTTTAGTTTTTAAAACACAATCATGATAACATGTTGTCTCTTTCTGCCGCCTTGCTTGCTCACTTTCGAATGTCTACCAAAGTAATAGCATTTTTACTTACTTTCTCTGTACCTTTTACTCTTTGTCTCTTTGAGAATCTATTTTGTTATTGAAATATATGTTACGCGAAAGTTCTGGATCAATTCACAAACCCACTTCCCGGTGGGAATTTGTAAACTTGGCACCTTTCAAATATTCCACTTCTCAAAGAGAGAAGTCAAAGTGCAAAATGAGTGTTTGACATAATAATATGTCGAACACCTCTAAATATCTTTTTTGTCATCCGAAGAATATATTAAAACGGATAGTATTCAAGTTTTGTACATCTTAACCGGCAAAAAACACAATATTTACTAGATTTTGATATGTGATTGGAAAGTGCGGTTTTTTAGTTTTACTTTTTCAAAAAATATTATTTAATGATATTCGTAAATCAATAGTTTTTAGATATTTTTAGGATTGTACAAACATATTCAGACCTTGAATGATCCTACCCGACACCGTCTCATAATATCCGGATGTAAAATCATTTTAAACCCCAACATTCAAAAAAACTGAATTGTAGTCGATGGGTATTTAGATGACCATATCTAACACCCGCATGAGTGTTATCGTAAATTGTAATATATAACATATATAATTGTATTTGTTTAGATATGTTTGTATATGTTTGAAGTTGTTTATATTGTATTATTTTTTAATCTATTAGATAAGAAAATTTATGTAATATTCAACTAGATCATATAAATACTATATTATCTTATATTTATGTTGAAATAAGAAAAATTGTATAACTAACAAATTAAAATGGTTGTCTAAAGTATCATAATTTTTATGTTTGTATATAACATACTTAAATTATTAGGAAACATATTTAAAATAGTTAATATAAAATATAATTATTATAACAACCTGAGATATATATATATATATATATATATGTAAATGTATATGTATATCACATATTTACATTAACGATTATTTTTTTAAAATAAATTTGTTTAGTCATACACATTAAAATATTTTGGGTCTTATGTTAATGAAATTACTAAAAAGACATTAATGAAAGAACGATGTTATCTTTGTTTGCAAACAATTTTTTTTTTAGAAAAAACTGCTATTCATGTTTTCAAACAAAATCTTTTTAACTGCTATTCATGTTTCCAAACAATACAAAAGGTAATACAATTTTAATAAGGTAAATATATAACTAATTTGATATGGTCCATGAATCATGTAATACACTAACAAACTTGAAACAATCCAAAAATTAAATGACAACTTTCAGTGGTAGATAAATTTAGGACTATATTTTAATAGAGTAGATTAAGTATTCATCTAAGCCCGAAAGCATCATTGAGTAGTCAGAAGAACCAGAGTCACCTTTACACAATCATTTGAAATATTTGAATAGGGCTCCCTATCTTATGGGGCTCTTTTTAATAAAAAAATCATGGTATATATATATATATATATATATTAAAAACTCTATAAACTAATACTTGATAAATTAATAAACACTACAAATTAATAAAATTTTCGACTACTAAATTGGGCTAATTCTAAATATAACACAAACCGATAAGATAGTAAAATAATATTTTTTTTAAAAAAATCTTATGTAAATATATGGTTCATTAAAATTATAAATTAATAATTTATATGTATACACATTTTATATAAGTACAAACCAACTATTATATTGCTTGTTTTATATTCACAATAAAATTATTTTTATATTTTCTTTAACATTTAATATATTTTGATGATATTTAGTAACATTATATCTAAAACCGCATTTAAATTCTATAAAACATATTTTATATACACCAAATAATATAGTAAAATTAATATAAATGTCGAATTAAAAAAACTAATCAATGTGTACAAATATATTAAAATCAAATATTTTTTATTTTAGAAAAAATATGTTAAAATAGTAAAATCTATAAAAGGAAATATTTTGTAAGTTAATAACTCGATAAATTAATAAAATACTATAATTTCAAAATTGTTAATTTATAGAGTTTTTACACGTTCGTTACACGGGAGGTATATCTCTAGCATAAATCCGTATATGAAGATGCCAAAATGGGGAATATATAAATATATCTTCTTACATAAAATATGAATATGAGATTAATATATATATATATATATATATATTAGTTTTATAAAACTGAACATAAAATATATTTCAAATATATCTTTGATGTATAAAAATAGTTTAACATATATAAATATTTTCAAATTATAAAATTAAAATATTTTAAAAAATATAAGCATCAAATCGTTAAAATTATTTTGCAAGTAACTAAATTAATACCTATAATCATATAAATACATAAAATAAGTAACTATTAATATAGAGGGTCGACAATCAATTTTCCCACAATAACTATCGTATAGCATCAAATCTCCACCAAACTATGATCTCGTACTAGATATCTACGAATTGTAAGTTGCAAACTTATTTCTCCACGAAACGATAGTTCAAAACTTAATTACCCATAAAAATCGGTTTTAGATTGGTTTAGTGGCTTTAACCGGTTTACTCGTAACCAAACAAACTAAAATCAAACTTGACCAAACAAAAATCCAAATTTTTAATGTAATTATTTAAAAAAAAAAACTGATCATCTTCTTCACATGTCTTGTTCTTCTCTTCCTCATGATTGTCATTGCGGAACTGATTTTCTTTTATAGTCAAACTCTTCCCCATGACTATCATCTATAGTTCAGTTTGCTGAGGAGAACAAAAGGAATAAAAGGCAAAAGCCCATGGTATCAAAGTCATTCCCAGCCAATCTTACTACACAACACCGACACCTCCACCGCCGCTATTTAGTCGCCGGTGCCACAGTCTCTCCTCCTCCGCCATCGTCTAGTTGAGAATGAAGTTCCTTTGGTGGAAGCTATGCACCATGAATCATCATTACATGATGCTTGTTACAATCGTGGATCCCACGACGACGCTTCTCACCATCATAAACTCATAGTTTCAACGACGTCTCTCACCATCTATGTGATAAGCTTAGTAATTGATCTGTCACAAGTATACTCGGGCTTAGAGTCCATTTATAAATTAAGCATTTTATTTAGATTCGAGGACGCCTCTCAAAATAAATTAAGCATTTTATTTAGATAAAATTATTTAATCATTTTATCAAATAATTAATCACAAAAATATTTTAACTCTTTCTCTCTTCTATCATCTTCCTCCTCCTGCTATTTCTGATTTTTTTATTTCTTTCTTTTGTTTTGTTTCCCATTTTATGTCACAAATCAGATAAGTTCAACCATGAGGAGACATTTGATGCTTTCCAGTAGAAAAAGACTATGGTTGAATGATTGAGATGTTGATGAATCAAATCTTGACCATAGTTTCAGATGGAATGACTGTCTCGTTCTTGAAGAAAAAATGGTTTTTGTTCGGTTTAATTTATTTTAGTTTGTTTGTTAAGAGTAAATCAATTAAAACCAATTCAAAACCGTCGTCTATGGATAAATACATTTTGAACTTACGTTTCATGGGAAAATAAGTTTGCAACTTTCAGTTTGTGGATATCTAGCACGGGGTTATAGTTTGATGGAGATCTGATGCTATACGATAGTTATCATGGGGAAATAGATCGTCCACCCTAATATAGACAATAACATTAATAGAATATATCATAATATTAATAGTTTAAATTTTGAATATTATGCTTAAAATCTGTCTAG
Organism: Moricandia arvensis; assembly: GCA_905132765.1. Taxonomy (NCBI): domain Eukaryota; kingdom Viridiplantae; phylum Streptophyta; class Magnoliopsida; order Brassicales; family Brassicaceae; genus Moricandia; species Moricandia arvensis. The sequence continues at coordinate 53,376 of CAJHQP010003490.1, forward strand.
ACATTCGCGTAGACCGCATAATGTCCTTCTAAACGCCATTATGCATCCAAACTATATTAATCCTCACAAAATACTATATGACATGAAACAAGTATTGTAACTGTATAGAGCCTAAACACCGTATAGACGGGGTTCCTAGTCCATATATTAGAGCACTGATATATATATATATATTGCTATAATAACATAAAATATTAAATGTAAAATAAAGAGGTGAATAAAATTTTTAATTTATGAAAATTCTTGTAAAATATTGGATAAATATTTTGTTGTTATGATACATAAATTCTATACTATAAAACTGTGTTTTAATATATAAATTTATTTACAAAATTTGTAAAAATATAAATAATTATTTACTTGCATTTCGAACATGGCCACAAAATCTTAGAACCATCTATGTGTAAAGGATACAATGTATCACATCATCATCCCTCTCAATATTCTACATTATCGTTTATAGAAACATTAATTATTGTTGTTTAACCTAGCTATTGTTGATGTATATATACTTCATGTATAGCCTACTCAATCAATTAAAAAGTTATTACAATTATATGGTATCATAGGCTTTAACCTATTTTTTTTTTTCTGCATCCTCTCATTCTCCAAATCAATCACTCATCATCTTCTTCATGTCAACAACTTCTGCAGAAACAGTTGACACAAAGCCCCCAAACACTTCTCAATGTGAACATGTCTAATGTCACAAAACTTTTATCCACTCACTATATGATGTGGAGTCTATTGGTTTGTGTCTTTCTCAATGGGTATGAACTCAGTAATCATCTCGATGGCTCTGTCTCTCCACCACCACCAACCACGACAACTGATGGTGGCCAAACACCGAATCCTGCTTATACTATGTGGAAACGTCAATAATACAGTGCTAATCAAGTCTCTGTTGATTTTTTCCTCAATAAAGAATCCAAGCTCCTGACTTCCTCCTCATCCTCCCAGATGCAACCTACCACACCCAAAACAGTCACCACCAAACAATACAACTGCCAAACTCAGTCTCAGGGTTCTCAAGGATCCATGCAGACATGGAATAAAGGCTACTCCAACCATCGATACAATAACTCAAGACAAAACAAGACTACAAAATGCTACCAAGGCAAGTGTCAAATATGTGGAACCTATGGACATAGTGTCAGGCAATGCACTCAACTTACTTCATACAAGAGCAACAACAATTCTGAAAGCAATTCGTACCCACCATGGCAGCCACAAGCCAATATTGCGATAAGCTCTCAAGCAGCAAGCAATTCGATTATGGACAGTGGAGCCACTCACCATCTCACCAGTTATCTCAACATCTTGGTTCTTCACCAACCATATGAAGGAGATGACGCAGTTCTCATCGGTTTACAGTTCAGCCTTACAAATGACACCCATTGGTTCAGTATCCTTACCCTCTATCACTCGCCCAATGCACCTAAACATTGTTCTATGTGTCTCTCATATTCATAAATACAATATATATATATATATACCGCTTGTGTAATGCTAATCAAGTCTCTGTTGATTTTTTCCCACAATTCTTTCAGGTGAAGGATCTTCAGTCTGGGGTTCCATTGCTCCACGACAAAGCTAAAGGTGATCTCTATGAGTGGCCAGTTTCCTCCACAACCATCTCCTCCTTCTTCACCAAATCTACCCTAAAATCAACCTTAGTAGACTAGCACCACTGTCTAGGACACCCTTCCTCTGTTATTTTAAATTGCATTGTCTCAACCTTTTCTTTACCAGTTTCATAATCTGTTTCGCAAAACTCATTATGCCCAAATTGTTCAATCAATAAAACACACAAGCTTTCTTTTTCCAAACATAATGTTGTCTCTTCTCGCCCTCTTCAGTACATCTTTTCTGATGCCTGGACCTCCCCCACACATTTCCATAGACAATTTGAAATACTATCTCATCATGGTGAACAACTTAACCAGATATGTGTGGTTCTATCCTCTTAGAAGAAAGAGCCAAGTCAAAGAGACATTCATCTTATTCAAGGCCCTAGTTGAAAACAAGTTTCAAAGGAAGACTTGAACCTTATACTCAGAAAACGGAGGAGATTGTATTGCACTTTGTACCTTTCTTGCTCAATCTGGTATATTTCACATGACTACACCACCCCACACTCCTTCGCACAACATAATCTGTGAAAGGAAACACATACACCTAGTCGAGATGGGCCTTACACTTCTCACACATGCTGGGATGCTATCGATGTACTGAACATATGCCTTTGCAACTTAAAATTATCTCATTAATCGACTACCAACTCCGGTGTTGTCGATAGAGTCTCCGTACCAAAACGTCATTGGTGACAAGCCCAACTACACAAAACTCTGCACCTTCAGCTGTCTATGTTTCCCCTGGCTTTGGCCCTACACAACCAACAAACTGGAGAATCAATCCACTCCATGTGTTATACTGGGTTACTCAATCACACAAAGTGCATACATCTGCCTTCATCCCTCCTCCGACCGCATTTACATATCTCGGCACATCCAGTTCGATGAGAGAGAGTATTCACCTTTCATGAATCACAACGAACAACTTCCACCCCACCGTGCTAATCGTCAACTACATCAGCCTCCATCATCCCGCTTCAACCACCACTCAATAGATCATAACACCACTGTAGTAAACTCCGATTGCTGAACCTTCACCGGAAATGTTTATAAAAAACCTGCAACAGCGACGACAAAATCAGGCAATGGATTCTAATCCTTCTGTTGAAACAATCGATGTCACACAAGTAATCCCAAACCCAACATCAACCACCATCCCAAGCCCAACAACAAATACCCATGCCTAATTACAACCAGACCTTAAACTAACCAGACCCAAACCAACCTTACTACAAACATAAATCAAACCCATCAACCTAGTATAAACACCAACACATATCCTTCATCCTCGATCGTCGTCTTTTCCAAACGATCAACCTCAACACCAAACCAACCATCCAATGAAAACCAGACTAAAGAACAATATAGTCAAACCCAAAAACAAGCTCACCTTAGCTGCTGCCTTTCCACCCATATACCCCCCTGAACTAAGGACTCTAAATCAAGCATTCAAAGATAAACTTTGGAGAGGATACATATCTGAAGAACTAGATGCATTCGCCAGAAATTGGACCCTTGAACTTGTACCTCGTCCGGTTAATCATAATGTTGTTGGCTGCAAATGGCTTTACAAGAATAAATTCTTACCAGATGGAACACTATGCCGCCGCAAGTCAAGACTAGTGGTGAAGGGTTACAACCATAAATATGGGCTCGATTACACAGCCACCTTTAATCCACCAATATCAGGACAATACTCGATGTTCCCGTGTCTCGTTCCTGGTCCATAGAACAATTGGATGTCAATAATGCTTTCTTACAAGGAATTCTTAAAGATGAAATATACATGGAACAACCTCCAGATTCCTGGACAAGGACCATCCAGACTACATTTGTCGCTTGCGGAAAGCAATATATGGCTTCAAACATGCCCCTCGCACCTGGTACATGGAGCTGAAAACCTTTCTCATAGTTGGGATTCAAAAACAGTCTTGCAGATGCTTCTATGTTTGTTCTCCAGAGAGGTATCAGCGTCATCTATCTCCTAGTTTATGTCGATGACATCCTCATAACATGAAGCAATCGAACATTGACCCAAACAGTTCTATGACAACTTTCTGAGAGGTTCTCTATCAAGGATTCAGAGGATTTGAACTATTTTCTCGGGATTGAGGCTCATCGAAGAAGAAAGGTCTTCACCCCAACCAACAAAAGTACATTTTCGATATACTGCACAAACACAACATGGTCGATTCAAAGTCTGTAAGCACCCTACTCTTTGCCTCAAAAAAGAATACGTTACACAGAGGAACCCCCATGACAGAACCGGCCATATATCGCCAACTCGTAAGGGAGCCTTCAATATCTTCAGCTCACAAGATTGGATATAGCTTTCGTTGTAAACAAACTCTCACAATATATGCATTCTCCCATTGAAGAGCATTGGTAGGCTGCGAAAAGAATCTTGAGATATCTGGCTGGTACGACTACTTATGGCATCTACTTTCACACAAATAACAAGCTCACCTTATACGGATTCTCAGATGCGGATTGGGCCGGTGACACTGACAATTACTTCTCAACAAATGCATATGTAGTCTACTTGGGCAGAAACCCCATCTCTTGGAGCTCACGCAAACAAACAGACGTTGCATGATTCTCAACCGAAGCAGAATACCGAGCTGTTGCTATGCTTCCGCTGAGTTACATAGGATCTGCAACCTCTTCACTGAACTCCATATCAAACTACCAGAACCTCCAATGATCTACTATGACAACTTGTTGCTACATTTCTATGTGCTAACCCAATATTTCATTCCAGGATGAAGCATGTTTCATCGGATTACACTTCATATGTGGTAAAATTCAACAACGAATGCTTCGAGTGTCACATATCAACACAAAGGACCAGCTCGCGAACGCCTTGACCAAACATCTTCACAACCTACGATTCAATGAACTATGTAACAAGATTGGAGTGACAAAGTCTCATCCATCTTGAGGGGCATGTAAATGGAAACATGATATCACATCATTATCACTCTCAATATTCTACAATATCGTTTATAGAAACCTCAATTATTGTTGTTTAACTATCGATGTATATATACTTCATGTATATAGCCTACTCAATCAATAAAAAAATATTACACCTATGCTATGTTCATAACCACAAATTTTGGGATATATTGGAAAAGATTAGTGACTCAATTTTATTAACAATAGTATTATTTATTGTATGCAATAGAATGTTGTCATCGAGTTGATATTTTCATGGGAAAATGTCTCATCACATCATATGTACTTAAGTGCAAATTTAATGAGGTATATAAATTAAAAACATTTTTGTTTAGGGGCTTTTCAATTTGGGTCTCCAGAAATTATATCTGAAAATATTTAATTTGGAAAACTTCTAGTAATGATGTTTCAAAATTCTGACAAGTAACATGAAAATAGTGGTGTTGTAAGAAACTTTGTAACGGTGACAACATCCTTGTCAGCTATTATTTTAAACAATATCCCCTTTGACTCGTCGCTAATTTTCATTCACGAAAGGTTAATAAGCCCTTCTTCAAAAAAAAAACATTTGCGAATAATTAAAAGTTTAAAAAGAAGAAAAAAAACCTCAGTTATAAAAGAAGAAGAGGAAAAAGAACTGAAAAGCAAATGATTGGAGTCAGACCAAGAATGTTGGCGAAATGTTTAGCAACGTGGTTGAGTGTGTACTGTTGCAAGTCAGTGATTTCTCCTTTCTGATAGATCACTTTATCACTGAACTTCTGCCTCTGTTTCACTTCTTATTTTCTCATAACTTCTCTTTTATAATACAGAAATTGCACCCTATATACATAACAAAAGCAAAAATTCACAAACTAACTAAAATTCACAAACTAACTAAAATTTCTCCCTCTCTCTTACTTTATCTTCCAATCTCTCTCTATTTTCTGTCCCAAAATCTAGTTTCTTTTTTTTCTTGGTTATTTGGCAAATAAGCTTTTTATAATACTTAGAAATTGCTATATGTGCTACAAAAAACATACTGACATCAATTAAAAATATCTTTTAGTTAATGCGTAAATGTTATTTATATTTTTACATAATTTATGTAATTTTTACATAATTAACAATTAAATTTTTGTACATGATTTATTTTAACAGGTTCATAAATATGATTTTTTTGGAGTTTTAAAAGATTTTAACATGTATTATATAAAGAGAAAATATATGGAGGTACATCTTTTGATTATTCTGTGAGAATTATTTACATATTTTGACAGATATTTCTAACCAAATATAATTGACAAAATTACCTTAATAATATCTTACAATACTAAAAGTTGGATATGCTCAAAAGAGAGTGTGTCCACATCATTTAAAATCGTCCAATAGGAGTTTTTCGTGTTGCCACATTAGATGAATCTCCTTTCTAAACATATTAAATATGGGCCATTCATATGGGCTGACAATAGTTTTTGCAATGGCCCATTGTAAACTCATTTCTCTTAGTGAACATTTTGACTTTTCCACTTCATCATCATCGTTGCGATTCTGTGTAAATCGGCATAATCACCATTCAATGATTTTTTTACTCCATTTTTCATGGTTTCATTCCATCTCCTCCTATTTAAACGAATTTGTCGAATCTTTCATGCAGTCAAAATCAGCTTCCTCAAGAGAAGAAATGAAAACCATGCCATCACCGGAAAATCTGAACTTTTACGGTTCCGAAAGCAAAGAGATTTATCGGGTATTGCAGTTTAACAATCTAGGTTTGTGTCTACTCTATTCATATTCATTATTTTATTATGCTCACAATGATTCTTTTGATTCCTTATGCGTGATTCATTGATGTTAGTTTTAATCCTTAAACAAAACTGCAAATTCATAGCACTATTTTTCATCCACATAATCTCCTTTCTTTTCAGCAGGGAGTCAGACATAAGACATGGAAATAAGATCCAAAGGAATGTTGGTTTAGAAGCATAACCCGTGTGCAGATCATGTCGGAGCTCCACCTCCACCACTGAGGACCACATTCAGAATCAACTCATCAAGTATAGTTCTGTCTACCATGAGATTAGTCCTCGAGCATAATTTGGTTAGTTTCTTTACTTGTATATACTTTTCTCAAGATTCGTAAGAATATTATGTGTGCGTGTGAATTTGAATCATTTCTTGATTGGATGCAAGGGGATAATTTTTGAGGAACTGTTATATATGGTTGATACCTAGATTGAACTGAATCATTTTGGTTTAAAGCTACACTCTTGAGTTACTTCCTCGATATACATGTTTTGTTTTTCTGTAGTATGAACTTCTTTGAAACTTATGAATGCTCACCTCAGTTAATGACTAGACTGTCAAGAAAAATTATGAGTAGTCCAAGAAGATAAAATTTGCAGTCGTCTAAACTGTTTGTGTGTTTTCAGCTGCGGAAGGGTAAGTGACATTCACTTCTATGGCACCATCTCAGAATGTATTGGCGATAGGTGTCCTATACAAGCTGTAATCTCACATTGTTTGGGACTTAACTTCGGAAATTTTTTGACATCACCATTGTAGACAAGGAGGGGCATAAATCAATTGTGTGGCATAACTAATGGGGTCTCAATGCCAGATTGGTAATTGTTTATTCTTAATGTGAATTTTTTTAACGTTTTTGGTAAAGTTATTTTCTTTGATATTAAAATTGGGTTCATGTAACATAGATTAGAGTTATGTTTATGAATCCAGGAGATAAAAAGGGCTTAGTATTTCCTCCGAAAGTTGCAAATCAAGTGGTTGATCCCAATTTCTTTTTAAGATATTGTCACGAAAGAATTTTTGATGTGTGTGAACCTGTTGAATCCACCTTGCTTGCGACTAGAAACCGTGCTAAAATAGTTTTTTACGACAACTTTTCTTGCCACCGGAAGTATTCAAATCGGGGAACTAAAAGGTGTTCCAATGGGAGTTGAAGATGGTCCAAGACATTTGGCTAAAAATTAGGCCACGTGTCTCATAATATATGTGTGGGTTAATAGTTTCTTAGATCTTGGAGAAGCTGACAATAGTGAGGCATAAAAATGAATCTTAGATGGATGTCATGAGGGAAGACTTCACTACAAAATCAAGGGGCTTGCTGGAAAAAGAGAAAGGTCGAAGAAACTGATATTTTTCTGATATGAGCAAAAAAAAATCACATTGGAAGAGCTTTTTGGCGAGGAATAAATCATTCAAAGTGCTAAGGAAGAGCTGATTCATACATTTATATATTTCTGATTTTTCCTCGATACATCGTTCACATTTATTGGAATAAGTTTTTGATTGGAGTATTGATGTTTGCAGTCTAATGGGATAATATCGAGTGGAAGAAACTATTGCGGTTTGTTGTTGAAGAACCTCAGGATGATGCTGATACCAAACATACTTTCAACTAATATATAGTATTCTTAGTTAAGTGCCCATTATTTTTATTTGTTGAATGTTTCTGGCAATGCTTTTATGGTTCTTCTCTTAGGTTTCTGTTCATCTCTTGTGAGATATTCACATCTGAATTTGATGTTTAGTGGAGGACGATAAGGTCCTCTTTTCTATTTATTTTATTTGGATCTGTTATATTATATTTATCCTTATTTTTCTTATTTCTTGGGTCTAATTTGACATTACAGCTGAGGATTGGTCATTTCCTTCTCGGAAACTAAGTCTAGGATTACGTACTCTTCTCTTTACGGCTGTTGTTTTCCTATAACCTGAACTAAGACAAAAGTGTTTTTTTTTCTATCTGACACATTAATGATCTATTAGAAAAGAAACATACAAAATATATGTTTTTTCTTACAAAATAGATGTTGCAAAATATTAATATGATCTAGGATATTTTGTTCTAAATTTCTTTCCCGCATGGCAAAAACAATATGATTCTTATGACTCATTCTCATGACCATTGTATCTTCAACCACTGTGATTTCAATAGTTCTTGACTCCACCACTTTCTTAAGGCAAATAAAAACGAATTGATATATATACTCGAATTATATAATGAAAACCCAAGGATCAATACAAACGAGAATATAATTTACAATAGCATAAGTAAAAAATTTGTTCGTAAAAAAATGGAAATTCAATTATTCCCAATTTTAATTTAGTTGTGAATTTAACAGTTGTTTTTGTAAGAACCTAAAAACATAAAAATAAAATAATAATTATATCACAACAAGAAAATTTGACTTCTAATTATCTTAAATTTGTTTGACATAAACAATTTAAACTTTTTATATTTATCTAAAGATTTGTATTTTAATAATCTTCCTTTCACAAATAAATATAAAAGGATTTAAAAATAGTTTCAAAAGTACAAATGCTAAGAACTTAAATGAAAATAAAAATTGTAAAACAAACCGGACATAGCCCGGGAAAAGCTCTAGTCCTAATAATCTCACGAAATCTCAGTGGCACATTATCTTATATTCCACATAGTATTAGGGTTATTTTTAAATGTACTTTTGTATTAATAGTCAACAACTGATGTTGTTTAACATCGGACCAATCAAATTAAACACAAATGTAATAGCCACAATCCAATTTCACCTAGCAATTTAATAGGGGGGGGAGGATTCCATTGTACTCCATTTTTGTATCACTATTCATATTTACATTCAATAAATAGAGTATTCCAAAATATGTTTTTCATTGACGAAGACCTTTCTACCTAAATTTATAGATATATAATTATGAATAATTATCTAAATAAATAATAAAACATAAAAATATTTTTAATAGTTTTTGAATCATATGTTTAAATTTGAACTTTTTATAATTTCTTTTTGATTTTTTTTTCAAATTGTTTTTCAATTTTTTTCTAAAAATATTATTTTGAAATTCAAAAATGATTTTTAAAACTTTTATTTGAAAATTTAAGTATTTATTTTTGTATTTTTCAAAAATCCTAAACCCCACCCTCCAAAATCTCGTCCCTCAAGTCTAAACAATAAGTAAAGATTAGTTAACTAAAAAATATAAGTGTTCATTTATGTTTTTAAACTTAGGGTAAATGTGATATTAGGAATGTTGTAGTTTTCTCCAATTTATTTATAAATTTATTACTAGCAAAATGTTAATATTAGATAACACAATTAAATATCATACCGTCTCTAATTCTATTAAATATGTTGATTAATCGTCTGCAAGTTATGCAATACCAATGAATAACTCCACGGATAATGATTTCACAATGAATCTCTCTTCAAAACACTTAGATCGATGGACGATTATGGAGGTCCGACATCCTCGATGGACATACTCTCTCCGCAACATAGGTCACAACTAATGGCTCTGCCTATAGTACTCTGGAACCCCCGATAAACTTTGCATCCTATAATTTGTAAGAAATTGCGTTGTTTAAGATTCGAAATCCAAATCAGGTTGTAGAAACCTTTAATTTGATCACTAAGTCATGGTGCGTCCACTCTTAATATGAGTTTAATCAATGAAAACATTAACTCACTCTCGTGGTGTTATAACTTATATACAGATGCATCCATTTCTTACAATAGTTTATTGTTTTTGGAGCTATAAGAAAACAACTAGATTTTGATTCACAATTTAAAATAAAAAAATATTTTTTGATTAACAAAATTTTATGTAATGAAAATTATAGTCTTATATTATTTCTGTATATTTAGCTTTTACACAATTTAATATTAAATTTATGTACAAAATTTATTTTAATAAGTTTGTAGCTACAACAAATTTTGGATTTTAAATAGAATCTGCCACTTATTATATAAACAAATTTAATATCTATTTTAAATATTAGCGTGTACTATATAACACGTGATCATAATCTTATAGAAAAATATATTTTAACAAAATGATCAATTATATTATTTATACTTTTACATAAAATATATTCATATAAACAATAACAAAAAATTATTGTAAATTTTTTGGTATCTCGATCGACGCGATTTTATCCGTAAAAGAGGTGTCTGCATAAAAAATCTGGAGTGATTTTTAAACGGGAGAGCGACACAATGAAACATCTATATGAGTGACCAAACTGTTTCAAACTTCTTGGAGAAGATTTTTCCAGATTAGTCATTTCTACAGATTTCTTGGTCGCAATTACTACCTCAGTATATGTATCCATGTCGAGTAGTCGTCATCTCTAGTCAGGTTAACATGGTCTACTTTGCGATACTGGTTCGTTTAGTTGGTTCTCCATTCTACTTTACTCCATTTTTGTACCACTATTCATGTTTACCTTCAATAAATAGACTATTCACAAATATTTTTAAAATTTTATTTTTATTTTGAAATTATGTTTAAAAATTTTATTTGAAATTTTAAGTATTTATTTATGTATATTCCGAAAATCCCAAACTCCACCCTCCATAATCCCGCCTCTCAAATCTAAACCATAAGTATAGATTAGTTAATCATAATATTATAAGTGTTCATTTACTTCTTTAAAACTAAGGGTAAATGTGATATTAGGAATGTTGTAGTTTAAACAATTTCTCCAATTTAATTATAAATTTATAACTAGCAAAATGTTAGTATTAGGTAACACAATGAAATCATCATATAATCTCTAATTCTATTACATATGATGATTAATTGCCTGCAAGTTATGCAATACTAATGAACAACTTCACAGATAATGATTACGCGACGACGCTTTCCTCGAAACACTTAGATCGATGGATGGTTCTAGATATCCGACATCCTCGATGGACATACTCTCTCGGCAACATAGACCACAACTAATGGCTCTGCCTACAGTACTCTGGAACCCCGATAAACTTTGCATCCTATAATCTGTAAGAAATTGTGTTGTTTAGGATTCGAAATCCAGATATGGATGTAGAAACCTTTAATCCCTGACCACTAAGTCATGGTGCTTCCACTCTTAATATGAGTTTAATTAATGAAAAAATTAACTCATTCTCGTGTTGTTATAACTTATATACAGATGCATCAATTTCTTACAATAGCAAAATTTTGTTTGGATCTATAAGAAAACAACGAGAGTTTGATTCACTATTTAAAATATGAAATTATTATTTTGATTAACAAAAAATTTATGTAATGAGAATTATAGTTTTACATAATTTTTGTATATTTAGCTTTTACACAATTTATTATTAAATTTATGTAAAGTTTTTATTTTAATAAGCTTGTTGCTACAGAAAATTTTGGATTTTCAATAGAATCTGCCACTTATTATATAAAAAATTTAATGTCTATTTTAAATATTAGCGTGTACTATAACATGTGATCATAATTTTATAGAAAAATATATTTTAACAAAATGATCACTGTAAATTATATATGTGTGTTACGTTGATTATATTATTTATACTTTTACATAAAAGATATCCATATAAACAATTAAAAAAATCATTGTAAGATTTTTGGTATCTCGATCGACGCGATTTCATCCATAAAAAAGGTTCTGCATAAAAATCTGGAGTGATTTTTTTAAACGGGAGAGCGACACCATGAAAACCTCTGTATGAGTGACCAAACTCTTTCAAACTTCTTGGAGAAGATTTTTCCAGATAAGCCATTTCTACCAATTTCTTGGTCGCAATTACTTCCTCAGTATATGTATCCATGTCGAGTAGTCGTCATCTCTAGTAAGGTTAACATGGTCTACCTTCACGATGCTGGTTCTTTTAGTTGGTTCTCCATTCACTGCGAGATCTAGTTGAGTCGTATTGGCTCCTCCTCTGGAATATATAAGGGTTGCATAGGTTGAACACAGATTTGGAACCGGCATCGTGACTTTATCATATTGTTGAGAGCTGAGTTTTCTTCTAGGAGAAATAAGTTCTCTGCTTTCAGTTGTGTCTGCATCGTACGCTTTGCTCTAACTATTTGGAGTATCATTCCATATGATTCATGGGTCACATGAAGGGGTGGTGTTATTCTCTCTGGTGAAATTCAACTTGGTGACTTGCTTGTGAAAGGCTTCAAGTCGGGCTTGTAAGTCTGTCTCAGCTGTGGTTTCCAATTGTTGTTAATTCTCAATTCCAGTCATCGTCACATAGTTCTGGCTATCCCCTTTGTTTCTAGCGCGAAATTTTTATGATAAAAATGCATGGTTTTTCGTGATACTATAGAAACACGAAGTAAAGCAGTATATAAAAGAAAATAAATTTAACATAGTGTTTTATTGATCAATAGAGCATGAGTACAATGAGTGGTTCGGAAATCATAGTTCTAGCTACATGCTTCTATAGTCAAAAGAGAGTAAAATTCGATCCCCCTTCTTCTAAGGTTTATTAATGTCTTTTATAGATTAGTTTTAGCCCAACGGTTTTTTCCCCAACCGATCAAGCCAAACAAACCACTTTTTTGGTTTAGATTCGGTTATGGTCTCTTGTTCGGTTTAGTTCGATAGGATTTTGAAAAATGGTTGGGTTTTCAATTTTCTTTTTTTTTTAAAATATAATAACCAAAAATAACCAAACTAAATTAACAAAACTAACCGAAAATAACCAAATTTACCCAAAACATCTGATTTTTAAGAAAACTACCTAATTTAAACCGAAAACAAAAAAATCATTTATTTTCAGAAATATAATTTAAAACCAAAATTAACTGATAACTAAAACAAAATTTAATTTGGTTAATCATGAAATTATTTTTCAAAATTTTGATTAACCTGAAAACTGAAAATTTGGTTAGGTTCGATTTCGGAAAACCAAAATCGTATGACTAGTTATTGTAGTCGAAATCTAAGTTAGATCTTCTTATATCTTTTGCACAAAAAAGTTTGTATATTTTGAAATATGGAAAAATCTCATTTTAGTAAAAATATTTATTGATGCACTAATGAAGGACTAAATCAAATACTCGGAGGAAAAACATGACTTAGAGACGAGAAGTCATCTAAACAGAAAGCCAACGTCTTGCTCTAATCAGGAAACTTGATT
>CAJHQP010003491.1:0-66871 GCA_905132765.1 Moricandia arvensis
GTGTGGGCTTCGAGCCACCTCTCTCTCTCTCTCTCTCTCTCTCTCTCTCTCTCCCTCTCTCTCTCCCTCTCTCTCTCTCTCTCTCTCTCTCTCTCTCTCTTTGTCTCCCTCTCCCTCTCTCTCTCTCTCTCTCTCTCTCTCTCTCTCTCTCTCTCTCTCTCTCTCTCTCTATTTCTCTCTCTCTATTTCTCTCTCTCTTTGGCATCTATAGAAATAAAACATTGAGATGATTTCCCTAAATATTCAGAGAGGTAGGTAAATTATCTGTGATGTCATTATTCTAATTCAGAGAGGAATGATCACACACTGTGGAAGCGAGAGGTAGGTAAGCTACTTGTGACCCCATATAAAAAGATTCAAAGAAGAGAGAAAGAGAGAAGAAAGGGATCAGAGAAGACTGTATCTGTTACTTGCAAGGGTAAGAGTCCATGTGTCCTCTGATCGATACTAACAAGGTAAAGCCTGCACTTTTATTTTATGCAAGAAATGAGGTTAGTAGAGGGGTGAATCAGACTATATTCGCTAAATTGTTGGTAGAATTGATTTGGTTGCTATACTAGAATAAGATATATAAATTTCCTCTAAGATTGACATTTACTTGATGTGGGTGCAACATAGTAAATGTGATAATGATAAGTTATAGGTTTCGTGAGTCTTTGCTTTTCAAACCTATTCGAGACGTTTACCCTTGTTTCGCTTAAGGACAAACAAAAGGTTAAGTTTAGGGAGTTGATATGTTTCAATATTTACCACTTTTAGACTATGTTATGAGACCTATTTGGAGTATATTATATGGGTTTGGAGTCTATTAAAAAGTGTTTTCTGGTATGTTTTGGAGATTTTTTTGATTCTGGAGCTTTTTGATATGCAAAACTACGCATACACATCAGAAGTTTATCTATGGATGGAGACTTTTCTACAGTATGATTAAGATGATATTGACGAAAGATATATCTTTGAGTTAGATTTCCAATGCCACCGCCTTGGGGTCAATCAACATCCTATAGCATAAGTTATGCGCATTTTATTGAAGAGTGATCTATCTGCCTCGCAAGATGAAGCTGCCTAGGAGATGAAGGAATGTTGATTAACGGTGCACCCTTGGCGTCGATCGACGGTGATACCAGAATGCAGGCCAAGTATATTTCAAGAACGAGTTAAGCCCGGAAGCCACCACGGAGTATCAGAATACCCCTGGACGAGTTTAAACCCTATATTTATGTTTTTGAAGCCATTGTTGACAGCTATGCTTTTTATTACTTCATTTATTCATTGTTTAGGGTTGGAGAGAAAATCAATTCTCCTTCAGAGATTGATTGAAACTCTATTGGTTTTATCTTTGATTTCTTTATCTATTATATTATTCAGACTATGATTTGTGTTATTGTTTGCATGTCTGAGTTTGCTAGGTTTAGGGATTTCATGAGCTTAATATCAAATTGATAATTTGTTAGGACTGTTATGGTTCCTTATTTATTTCTACACCAGATGTATATTATGATCTGGAATAAATAGAAAATCACAACACAGTGACTGATTGTTTGAACCTAGAATCATAGGATAATTGAGAGGCACAAGAGTGCAATCAATTAACAGAACCCGAACTCTACTGGATTAGATACATAGGCGCATAAGACAGTTGGCCTAGGAATCTAGTTGAACATATCGAATTAGGTCGTAATGCTTGATTTAAGTAAGCATCGATTGATAGCTCAATAGAATTGATCGACGCTAGCTCAATAGCATCGATCGACGGTCTATTCCGAGTTCTCACCAAGAGTTGTCAACAAAGATTTAAATCATAGATATATTCCCTACTTGATATTTTACTTATTTAAATCGAGTTCTAGGATAGAATTTATAAAACTCTTAGCATCCTTGATTGTAGTTTTGAATCTCTTGATTGTTAAATCCCTAGATCTAGCATTTTCTCCTTATTTGTTACAAACCGTTCTATTCCTTATTTCTTTCTTTACTCGTTTTATAATTACTGCCTAGCTTAATATAATATCTAAAGTCTATTGTGCCCCAAAACTCCCTCTAGATTCGATCCTCAAATACTACATCGAACCTCTTATTTGAGAGAGTCACTTGAAAGTTAATTTGAGCATATCACATCACTCAATGGTCACTGGAGCAAAGATAAGAGTAGTAAAGCCCAACCGTGGTTACATTCATGTGGTCAAAGGGATTTCAAAGACTCCACCTTAGTGCAGCTTTTGCTCATCTCTGGTGGAAGGAAGCAATGGGTGAGGAAATTAATACATTTCATGAGACAAACACCTGGAGTTTGGAACATGCACCTCTGAATGTGAACTTACTTGGCTGGAAATGGGTTTTCAAAACAAAACTGAATGTTGATGGAACGTTGGAGAAGTTGAAAGCAAATCTTGTTGCAAATGGCTATGAACAAAAGAAAGGGGTGGATTTTGTGGAGACATGCAGCCATGTAGTAAGAAAATAATGTGAGAATGATTCTACATCTTGTAGTGGTATAAAATGGGACATTAAACAATTATACCTCGAAACCCCTTTTTGCACGCTGATCTATGCAAAACAGTTTACATGAACAACCTCGGGGTTTAAAGACAAGGATCATCATGTATATATTTGCAAAACATAAATCTATACACTATGTTTCTACGTTCTATATTGTTTCCGCAAAATTAGATTTTGAAAATTCAGCATGTATTAATCATTTAAAACAACATTGATCAACAATAAATACTTTCACATACAATTTTCATCCATTAAACGTCTAACCCATATAATATTGAAGAGGCTCTCTCAGAGGTATCCACAAAAATCGCTGGGGCAGGTAATGAGGAGTTTACTACTCCGGTCACGGAATGAGAGGTAAAACTAGATTTGTTCGCGATGTATCCCGAGAAAACCCTTGGGCTAGATGGAATGACAACACTGTTCTACCAGAAATTTTGAGACATTGTCAAGAAGGACCTCAGACCACCTCAAGTCTGAGTAATAAAATGACTTTTTGATGAAAAAAAAACATCTATCAATTTATATCATCATATATCCCATGGTAAATTATTTTATACATATACTTTATTAAGAAATCGTTAGAAAGTAGACAAATAGTATGAGAATATTTTGTTTATAGTTAGAAGGATAAAAACATGATAGCATTGTTTTTGGCTATTGAATTTATTTCTTATTTAGTGGTGCCATATTCCTTATTGTTATTGAGAATTTGGTTAGTAGAAAAATTCACCGAAGATCTAAGCCAAAGTTATTTAAAATTTGTTTATAAAAGTTTAAAATTTTATATCAGTTTAAAAGTGTTCAAGCAAAGTTCGTAGAAGTTTCCTATTTATTTTTCTTCTAGAGGATGGTTTTGATGTGGTTTATCTTAGTGGCAAACTGTTGCTTGAGATTTTATATGTTTTATTTGATAGCTTGTTTTATCAAACCCTTCTTAAGGTCAGTACACTTGATCTTTTTAACAACTCTTAAAGATTTATTATAATAGGCAAGAAACTTTGGTTACCTTCAAAAAATGTAAGACTAAATCAATTTAAGAAAAGTAAACTTAAATTAAATATCATATCAGGTGGATACACCTTTTTATTTTACGTGTAGACTTTAATTCGTATTACATGTTTACTTGAGTGTTGCAAAGAGATACAATCTTAAATCTTAATGACTCAAATTCAGTTCTTAAACTTGGCCTCAAGGTCGTTGACAACATTGACATCCAACTGGAACGCCATAGCCAGAACGTCAGGGTTGATGGGTGGCTTCGACCCAAACACAGTATCTGCGATCGTGATGACACCAGCGTTCTGACTACTCAGTCCCGCAAAGGCTACCGCAGGAGTTTTTCCAATATTCACCTGAAAATGTATCATTCCTATGGGGAATACAAAAACGTCACCTGGCTGCAACACTTTGGCGAATAAACGATTGTTATCTTGATTGGAAGAAACAAAACCAACGTATAATGTTCCCTTCAAAAGGACAAGGATCTCAGTGCCGCGAGGGTGCGTGTGAGGTGGGTTTTGGCCATATGGCGCATAATCTATGCGAACCAGGGATATTCCCATAGTGTTTAGCCCTGGAATCTGATCGACATTGACTGTTGTCACGTTGGATTTGACATCATTATCGGTGTTTCCAGCCTCATTTAGACCTGAGTAGAAGAAATCTTCTGCCTTGGCTTGCTTTGGATCCTTACAAAACTTACCATTCACAAAAACTGCACACAGATTTCATTTCAAAGAATATGTTATCATAATGTAATCAGTTTAAGGAGAAAAAAGATGTTTTATACGTACCTCCATTTTTGGGGTCATCAATCGCAACACAGAAGTCTTGGAGTGGGCTTGGATCATAAGCTTTGGCAAAGGAAATGACCAAAGCTAATACGGTAATCAAGATTGAAACCCTCATTTTCAAGCAAGAGGTTTAATTTTGCTTATGTGTTTATATGTTTGTTGTTTGTGAATTGTGAAGCATTTTAGCTCAGTATTTATAAGGCAAGAGCTGAAGAGCTTACGCCATATTTGACGTGGTCCAAACTCATTCTATACATTTGTAGTTTGGATGTTTCAATGTGGTAGTTCAAAAACGTTTAACAAGTCAATTAATAACCTAATCTATCTTTATTTAAAATATTATTTGCATGACTACGTACACAGCACCACGATTTGTAATATAGCGTTTTCCTTGTATTACCTTCTAGGTTATAGTGTGGTAGTATATTTCTGTAACTTCTTGGCGAATAAAAATATATATACAGATCACCAGAGGTTATAGGCATGCATAATAAGTTTGGCTGAAAAAGTAGCATTTGAATATTTGAACATGGTCTAAACTACGATAGGTGGGAGAACGTACTTCTTTTTAATTTTTTTTGGCAAGCATATATAATATTATGAATCTAGCAGAAAAATACATTCTTATGATTTTGATGGAACATATAATATTATGCTTTAACGGCAAATGCTAATTTAAGATTTTTAAGAAAAATTGAATTGTTAAAGTTTTGATCGCGAACCAAATTTTATGGTTTTAACAAAATATAGTTTTATAGGTGGGAAATTTCTTACAGTTATAGTTTAAAATATTACTTTTGATTTTCATGAAAATTATTTTTAATTTTCTTAATATTTGAATTATATAATTTTATGAAAACAAAATAAACTACTTAATGATATATAAAAATATTTTTACTAATAATAAGTTAGCATAAATTTTTAAATTTTAATATTCATATTGAAGATTTCATTTTTAGATTTTGAAATGCAAAATTTGCATCCAAATTCTAAATTTTAATTAATATTTAGATGTATAAAAGTGTCAAAGGAAACAAAATTTGAAGATTTGTATCTATATGCAGCATTCAAATACAACATCATATATGGTTTTATTAGTCTAGAATAACATGTTTAATGGTACATGAGTTCAAAATATCAGAGTATATCGATTGCTCAAAAATATTTTTCAACAAAAGTTTGTTAAGTGTAAAACATAAAAAAAGAACGAAAAGCCGAGAGCCATCAAACCCTAAGGCGATAAAGGGTTTTCAATATGATCTCTGTTGAGATTGACGAAGCCCTTTGATCTACGATCCTTTGATTGTAGGTTGGTGACATCTACTGCAATGAAGACAGTTCTCATGATCAGCCCGTGGTCTCTACCTCTAAATGATCTCTCCTTTGTATGATCGTTAGATCCGGTGTTACCTTTGTAACAATCCGGTAGTCTTTGTTTGTCGACATTCTGTATCACCAGTACTAGATCTCCTTTGAGGCATGCTAGACTTCACAGAATATCTGGCTGGTGCAACGAAGGCGTTTTTTTCTCTCTCAAAATTGTTTAACATTAGGAACCATATCATCGCATGGGTTGAAACATGTATCAGCGTCTTGCTCCAATGCCGGATCCAAAAGGTAAAGGAAAGCTGTACGAAGAAGATGATGATCCAATCGTTTTGGTCGATCAAGCATATGAAGCTCAAATCCAAGAGTATAGATTGTCCCTTATAGGCAAGGTCCTTAATCCAAAACAAAACAATGAGAAGCTTATTGGATACATGCCTCAAAAATGGGAATGGAGAATAAGATCATAGCAAATGATCTGGGAAATGGACGTTTTCTTTTCAAATTCGAAAACAAAGATGATCTCAAAGAAGTGCTGAGTAAAGCCCCCTTCCACTATAACTTATACATGTTTGTGCTTGTACGTTGGAAACCAATAGTTGATGTCGACTACTCATGGGCCATCTCGTTTTGGATTGAGCTAACGGGTCTCCCCTTACATTTGCGGACTGAAGCTAATCTAAATGGGATTGGAGGAAAGCTTGGACTAGTCGACAAGGTGAAGGTGTCAGAAGGTAAAATGCTCATCATAATGGACACAAGGAAGCCTCTTAAGTTTTCAAGGAAAGTTCAATCTAAATTTGGAGAAGAAACAATGATCCAGATCAAGTATGAAGCTTTTTAAGCATTATGACTACCGTGGTTTCCTCACTCATGAGATTGGCACCTGTGGAAAAAAGACATATGATGAAAAGGCGTTGCATCAACCTAGCTTGAATGAGTTTTGCAAGAATGCAGCAGCCCAACCAAGAACGCTCACTCCATAACATTGATGCTAAACTCTTAATCGCCGTGACAACAGAGGACGTGATCCTTATTCTCAAGGTGAATCACGAGTGCACAGTCTCGTTCTCTACACGAGAAGAACACAAAAATGATCGATATCGAGGAAACTACAACCTTATGCAGTAAAGTGGCGTGAGCGAAATGAAGGTAGAAGTCGGTCCGGGCCTTATAACCATAGCTCTAGCCTGTCTTGGAGAGAGAAGCCAAAGGAAGGCTCTAAAATTGCTGTTTCAAAATTATCAAAAACTGGTGGGGATAAAGCCGATTGTGCAACAACCTCAAAGATGCAAAATCTGTCCCTAAAGGACAATGTTACTATACGAGAGAGGAATGTCGTTCTGGCAGATAACCCTATCATCATGGACATGCATGAGTGCTGATGTCCCACAGTCCATGGACCAGTCTGTGGAACATGACCAGCATGAAGATCAGGACGTTCTGAACATTCCAGCTGAGGTTCATTCTTTCGACTGTACCAGACTGACTGACCGAGCTGTGTACCGGATCGACCCACGGACGTCCAGAAAGGAGCTTCGCCTAGACCCACGTCTAGACGACCGAACTGACCATACTGGAGCTCGTCTTCCCCGACCAACTCGCCATTCTAAGACCAACGGTCAAGCCAGAATAAAATTAGGACGAGCCAAACCTGATTAAGACCATAACTTCTCTCTTCTTTCCCGTTTGGTCCATACCGCACGTACCAGCGATCGTACTGATGGACTGATCGACCATTTTGATCAGTTCATGCACTTTGATCATCCAAATCTCACTAAGGCATGAATCCTTCACCTTTCTGAAGACATAGGACGTACTTGGTCCAGTTTCGTTCATGAAACGGACATGACGGTACGTCCGGACAGTCCCACATCTGTCCTTCTCCTTACCGCGGTTCATGCTTCAGGATACAACGAATCTGAACATCAGCCGAAGAGTCACCTTTGACCAGATCTGCATATCCAAAGGATATTCTTTGTCTTTCAAACTTCCTTTATGTCTTTCTACATTCTTAAGCCTTTTGTATTCTCTAAGTACTATAAATAAGTCTCTCATTCTAATGAATAAATAAATCAATTTTTTCTAAAGCTTTTGAGTTAAACTCTTTGTTCTTTGTCTAGAACTGTTCTTAGTTTCTTGGTGAGTCATATCCAAGTAAACACTCTCTCTTTTTCGTTGGTCTTGTGACTCATATCAAGCAACGGATCGAGATCTTTCATTTGGTGGACTTGTGAGTCATATCAAGCACCATCTGAATCCGAGAATATCAAAGGCCATTTCGCAACCTTTGTGTGACCCTTCAATCCATCCAGTTCTCCATTCGGAGTTCATATCAAAACCAGATCCAGTCGAGTCATCCGATCTTAGGATCCTTCAAGTCCCAAGGGATCTGTGAGGTATCAGTCGTTCATGACCCACGTGACGTATCAAAGCTATCATCTGGTGCGCTTATGATAGGAGCTCTTCAGGCTGAGAATTAGAACATGGATTTGGACGATGTCATGGAAGATGGTAATGAGTTACATGGCAATGTGTTAATGAATATGGAAGAAGATGACTTACATGGCGACGAGTTGGCTATCCAAAAAGAGATGGAGGAGTACCGAAATGATGAGACATGAAGCCATTCTAAGGCGATTGTCCCCTTTCAATCATCGAGGGCCTTGGAGATAGCAGCAGTGGTCGAGGTTTCTAATCCTATGGAGGCAAAAAAAAAGACCAGAAGCGTAACTCGGGTTCTGTTTCCAATAGAGGGACCAGCTAAGAAAGCAGAGAATCTTCGTAGGGGTTCTCCAAGACTAAGAGGCTTGAGTTCTATTGCATTGGCAGACGCAAGACAACAACCGGAGGGTTTGGATGGTAGGAAACAATATAAAGTTTCTCAATCTTAGAGAAAGGGTTTGGTGGGTTCCGAAAACCCCACACAACTCTCATCAATGAGGACAATCAGTTGGAAATTGTCAAGTGATAGGGAACGACCTCACAGTTCGACGCCTTACGGAGATGTGTTAGAAGCATCCCCCAAGACTCTTGTTCCTTTCTTAAGCAAAAAATAAGAAACTACTGTTTCAAAACATTCAGACAGACCTAGGATTTGAGAAGTTGTTTACCGTTGAGCCTCTTGGCCAAAGCGGTGGTTTAGCTTTACTTTTTATGGATTACTTGCAAGTTGATCTTTTATTTTCTAATAATCATATGATTGATGTTTCTGCAATAAACTATGGAATAAAAGTCTACATGACATTTGTTTATGGTGGTCATGTCTTAGAACGTAGGGAACTAGTTTTGGAACGTCTTACTCATTTCGTAGTAATAAAAGATGGACTTTGGTTCATGATTGGTGATTTTAATGAAATAGCTGGAAATGATGAAAAAGAGGGAGGGAGAAGAAGGGCTGATAGCTCTTTCCTTCCATTTAAACAAATGATAAGTAATTGTGGGATGTTGGAATTTCCCTGTTCTGGAAATCAACTATCATGGGTTGGTAAGAGAGGGACAAATACGGTAAGATGTCGTTTAGACTGCACTTTGGGAAATGAAAACTGGCATGAAAAGTTCCCACAATATTCGGTCAAGTATCTTCGCCTTTGAGTTTTGGATCATCGTCCGATCCTAGCAAACATTCTCTCCAAGCCATTTCGCACAAAGAAAAAAATTAAATTTTAAAAAAGATTGTTGGATAGTGAGGAGATACGCCAAGTGATCCAGGAAGATGGAACTCTCTTGAGCTTCCATCCGATGCAAATATATCAGCACATATATCATGTTTCAGGAGAGCCCTAAGCCAATGGAGGAGGCAGAATGACGTAAACTCAGAGAAGCAGATAGAAGAGCTGAAAGAAAAGGTGGAGGCCATGTATTCGGATGATAGTGTGCCTGCCGAGGAGTTGAATATGGTGCTGAAAGAACTTTCTGAAGCTCTTAAGGCGGAGACAATGTTTTGGAGACAAAAGAGTAGAGTTCTTTGCTTAAGAGAAGGTGATATGAACTCTATTTTTTTTCATAATCTTACAAAACAAAGAAGGGAAAAATAGGATCACGTGCCTGCAGGATGCCCAAGAGAATATTGTGGAGGATGAGGAGGGACTAGTAGCCATTGCTACTAGCTACTTTAGATATTTGTTTCAGTCATCTAATACTTCAGCATCAGAGGAGGCTTTGGGAAATATCTCTCTAAGATCACTGATTCTATGAACAATGAATTAACTGCTCCTATTACGGAATGGGAAATCAAACTTGCACTGTTTGCGATGCATCCACAGAAGACACCGGGACCCGATGGTATGAGCGCTTTATACTACCAAAAATTTTGGGATATTTTTAAGGAAGACTTGACTTGTGTGGTCAATGAGTTCTTATTTGATGGTATTGTTACGCCAAGAATCAATGATACTAATATTTCCCTTATCCCGAAAAAGGAAAAATCTACTGAGATGGCCCAGTTTTGTACTATAAGTGTATGAAACGTGAGTTACAAGATAGTCTCTAAGGTCTTGTGCCAGAGACTAAAGAAGATTCTGCCAGAGAGGATCTATGAGACCCAGTCAGCCTTTGTTGCGGGTAGACAAATTACAGACAATATAATGATTGGGCAAGAATTGTTTCATGCTCTGAGAAAAAATCCCAGGGGAAGAAAAAAGCGAATGGCCATTAAAACTAATATGAGCAAAGCCTATGACCGGATGAAGTGGACATTTATTGAAAGGGTCCTAGAGAAAATGGGATTCTAAGATACTTGGATAAGATGTATTGTGTGATGTGTGTAATCGATGAAGTATCAGGTCCTTATGAATGGTCAGCCAAGATGAGATCCTCTGTCTCCTTCCATCTTTATCTTATGCATGGAAGTGCTCGTCAGCCTTCTAAATCATGTAGAGACTCAAGGAAAGATAAGGGGAATGCGTGTTTCTCGCGCTAGCCCCTCGGTATCTGATATACTTCGTTATTTGCCAGTTTTAGACCATCATTTGGACCCTATTTGGAGTCTACTATGTGTGTCTGGATTGTTTTTAGAGTCTTTACAGGTCAAGGCATGTTTTGGAGAGTTATGAAGATCATGGAGCTTGTTAGAGTTTTCAGAGGAGATATCTAGTATTTGTTCACGTTCAGCTAAGTACGAATCGAAATCAAGCATGACCATCGATCGATGGAACATCCTTGCTGTCGATCGACGTCCCACTCGCAGAGTATTGGCCGACTTCAAGCCCAAGTTAAGATAAATTATAAGAACGCCCTTAGATGAGTTTCGACCTAGTTTATAAGGGTTTTGGCATTATTTAGGAAGAACGACCACACAAAAGTATTACTTTACAACTATTAGTTTTCTTGCATTAAGTTCTTATTAGTTTAGGGGAGAAGATATGAACTCATTCAGAGATTTGTATTTTGAACCCCATTATTTATTCTATGCAGCATATTATTCAGTTTATCATGTATTTTATGGTCATGTGCGAGTATTCACCTATTAGATTTAGGGTTCATAATAATATTGATAAATTAGCCCTAAAATAAGAATGCTAGGATGAAGAAATATCAATTTTTGGAATTGTGTTTAATGTTTGTGTTCTAGAGTAACTAACTAGAAACTTGAACTTAGGACATGGACAACTATGATAGTATCTTATGTGCAAGAATTGATTCCATTGAGATAAGTTGTTAGATACATGCAAGAGCTGGTTTAATTAGCGTAGCAGACAAAATTCTTGTCTGATTAGCGTCGATCGACACTCGTCGTTAGCTGTCAATCGATGGTCTACTCTTCTGACCGCATACGAGATTTGGGATAAAAGAGGGTCAGACTAGTTAACATTTATGTCCTCGCATATTAATAATTTCCTGCATCCTATCCATTATAATTGACATGCCTAAAACCCTAGATCTATTGTTTTCCATATTTGCATAAACTTAGTGGTTTAGACAATTTCCTTTTCGGACAATCTTATAATCAAACCCTCTATTTATAGGTTTACCTAGCTTAACCATAAGAAATATAGAAATCTATTGTGTGCCCTCGCTCTATGTGGATTCGATCGCTAAATACTACACTTTTATTTCTCTTGGCAAGAGTAATTCATAGGGTTAATTAGATAAATTGTTTGCATTAAAATAAACCTTAAACCGCATGCTGTCAAATTTGGCACCGTTGCTAGGGGATCAAGAATCACCATTAGATTTATTTTCTAGGGTTTAGTCTAGGTTTTTTATTTACTGCAACTTACTAATAGTTTCTTTTTCCTGTCTTTCAGGTGCTTGTCCAGCAGTATCAGAAGCAATAAGAACAAGGAATTGTTGGGGTTGCTTATTTATTTCTACACCAAGGTATCTTGTAATACTAGGATTTGGAATAATTAGAAAAGCACGACGTGTGACTGATTGTTTGAACCTAAAATCATAGGAAAATTGAGAGGCACAAGAGCGCAATCAATTAACGGAACCCGAACTTTCCTGGATTATATACCTTGGTGCATACATCATTTGGTATAAGAATCTAGTTGAACATATCGAATTAGGTCATAATGCTTGATTTAAGTGAGCATCGATGATGCTAGATCAATAACATTGATCAACGGTATATTCCGAGTTCTCAACGAGAGTTGTGAACAAAGACTTAAATCATAGATAGATTCACTACTTGATATCTTACTTATTTAAATCGAGTTTCTGGAATTGAATTTATAAAACCCTTAGCATCCTTGATTGTAGTTTTGAATCTCTTGATTGAAATCCCTAGATCTAGCGTTTTCTCTTTATTGCTTACAAACCGTTCTATTCCTTATTGCTTTGTTTACTGCTTTTATATTTACTGCCTAGCTTAATCTTAATATCTAAAGTTTATTGTGCGCCCACGCTTCCTGTGGATCCGATTCTCAAGTACTACATCGAACCTCTTATTTGAGAGAGTGGTCGAAGGTTCATTTGAGCATGTCAAATTTGGCGGGTTGCCGGGGAGCATTGGATTCACCCTTAGACTTGATTAATAGGTTTAGTCTATGTTTATTTTTTGTTTTAAGTTACTTAGAAATTTTATTTTCTTGTTTTTCAGGTACATACCCATCAGAACCAAAAGTAGCAAGGAGAAAGACTTATTCTCAGACCCAGTAGCAATCAAACGTAGAATCCGCAAGGAGAAGCGCCTAAAATCGATCGACGCCAATACTTCTTCGTCGATCAACACTCATATGTCGGAATCGATCAACACCACCACTGGGACATCGATCGACGGTAATTCCTGTGCAAAGATGGTTTCTATGCTGATTGTGACTAGGAATGAGAGAGGGGAAAACAACCACTGGTTTCATCTGCGTAATGCAATAGGTCGGGAAATTTATAATCAAGGTACTGTAATCCCTAAACTAGAAGAAGTTGTTGTAGCTGAAGCCAAGGCTGATCAAATGTGGGAAACGAAATTCACACCGTTGATTTCCATAATTGGAGGAAAGCTAAGAAACCCTAAATTTCCCTGAGGTCCCAGATTTCTGCTGAGCCTAACGACAAGTAGTCAAGTTACAAATGAAACCAAATAAATCAAGATAAAGAAAAGAGCAATAGAGATATTATTCTGAATCTGCGTATGAGCGTTTACAACAGGTAAAAGCCTTGGACAGAAGAGCTGTTGGCGAGTTCCCTAGTTCAAACAACCTAAGACTTGAAAATCTAATTTAGTCGCAGCTTAATAAGAAAAACGGAAAGTTGACTAAATCGTTTAAAGTGCTGAGTTGTAGAGAATTTCGTGTGTGTGTGGCAATCTCCCTTGCTTCTCATATATAGGTCTTAAAGGTCGGTCGTCTTTCCTTTTCTGCCCTGATTCGAGTTTGTCCTTCCACAAAAATCTTTTTTATCTTCTTGGTTTTTCATAATTATCTTGGAACTTTGACAATTATCTTCTTCTCCATTTATCTACTGCAGATATATCGAAGACTGTCATTATAATTGGGCTCATTCTCGTCTAAAACTGTAAGTGGGCTTTTATCGTGTTTTAGACCCTTTAGGTCATTTTGCGATTTAAGCAACTTTTACGATTTCTTTCGAAGTAATCATCCTTCGTACGATTTCACGATATTTGGTTCTGCAAAATAATAAACAAATTGTACAGACGAGATAACCTTGGTGTTTAAGTTACCGTTCTCGTTTTATATGATTGACTCAGAGTTTTTACGAGAAAACAAGTCTTTGCGATTTTTATCGTAAAACTTCAATGAAAACTCCTATCGAGAAGAAACAAGAAACAGCCTAGTCAAGATTTAAAGGAGAGAGTGATGGAGAGGATACAGTCTAGTCGACAATGGGCGACTAGACGTTTGCACGCATCTCGTCACCCATGGCCGACTAGACTTTGCGGAGGTCTAGTCGCCCATGGGTGACTAGAAAAGGGGTGCGTCTTGTCACCCACATGAACTTTTCACGGGTCTAGTCGCCTACAGGTGAATAGAGTTGGAAGTGACTCAGTTTTTCCATCGATTGAACGTCTTGATTTTTTGACCGGGACGAGATGGGTTAGGCGATGAGGATTTCGATGCGGAGATTTCTTGTTTTCTTTTTATCTAAAGAGAGATAATGTTTCCGCGTGAAATTTCAGGCATTGATTTCATCATGACCATTTTTGACCCCAATAGTTAGCCCTCTAGTTTGAAAAAATTGCCGAAGCATTCTTTCGGGATATTACGTGTGTTAGGTAAATTAGGCGGAAATGATGGCTAAAAGTCTGAGCATGAATAAGAAGTCCCTTTTTCTATAAATATGTGGAGTAAGCTTTCAAATTCTTTACTTGCTTACTCACACAAGAAAACTCTCCCAAGGTAGAAAATACTTTTTCTCTCTTATTCAATTATTTTTTGTATCATGGCCTTCAACAATGAAGTTTCCAGGAGTGCATTGCCTTTCATTTTCGTTCCCGAGAGCTTGCGAGTTTGGGGGTGATGAGATCGTTCTGAAGGTCGAGTTTTTGTGAATTTATGTCGACCCTGAAGAGGCGAAGGCATATTGGGAAGTGGCATGTGGTCTCGCACCTCCACGAGGTGACTTGTTGAGTCCTACGAGACCGAATTTGGTAGAGCCTGCAGAAGGGCCGAGTGAATGTAGGAATTTTTTGCTCGGCACCATCCGGTATTTTTGCCAAGTCCCTAAGGAGGTGAAGTTTTGGATGCTGAAACTTGGGGAGAGTGCCAACTCCCTGCCTCATGGATATTTTACATGCTACGAGTCGCACCTTATGTAGTGTCGCCTATAGTTTTCCTTCCCGGACGTAACACTCCAGTTTCTGGGATTTGACCATGCTTATCATGTACTTTCAAAACAAAGTGCTTTTGGCTTCCACAAAGAATTGGCTGAGAAAACGCCCTAGGTTCAAGTCTTGTCACCGACTCCAATAGCTTTTTTGGTGGTGAACTCTTTGGTGCCTCTTTTGTTGGGTTTTCTTTCAGTCCCTGTGAGAAAGAAACAAGACTACTCGGCTGTACCAGTTCAATATGGTTAAATACATCACAAGCCTGTTTATTTTCATGCACAACATCAGTATGAGAAGAAAGAAAAGAACACTTAGCTATCAAGGCAATTCTAAGAAGGGTTTGTTGCTCCACGGTTTGGATATCAGCCAGATCTTTCTTCTTGCTCAAGTGCTTCTCAACTTGTAGTGCTTCCAATGGAGGCAAGGGAGCTAAAATGACGTTCTTAAGATCCATGGGCACATCCTTGGTGATTTGATTCCTGCCAGAACACTTAACAGATTCATCAGCAAAAATAAAACTAAAAGTTTTAGAATTATCTTTGGTTTCTTGGCTAAGTGATGAAAGCTGTTCTGTGTTTGGTCTAGCCGGATTCTCCTTAGAATTAATTGGCTTTTGGCTCACTGCTTCAGTTCTTGAGAATGGGGACGTGTGTGTGCTCTTGCTGTGGCTCTCCTTTAGGCCCTGAAGTGTTGAGAACAACCTGAACCGATTATCAAGCTTTCTAGGCCGTTGAGAACTTCTGTGATCGTCACGCCTACAACCATGATCTGCTCCATCCCTCAAGTACATGCATCTCCAAATCTCAGGCTGATGAGCACGGTAAATGCTTTCACTTTTCTGAGGCTGAACCTGTTTATCCTGGACACTCAAAACAAATACTAAAATACCAGGATCATATGTGCAAGAAATGTGCTTGTTCAAATCAGATATCAAAGTCTTTCTCCAAAGAACATGTAGCACACATTTCAACCTTTCAAAATGCACATCAAAGTAAACATTGAAGACCAGAATTGTACCAAGGCATGAAATAATATTGAGCATCTTCAAAACGTGTCTATCCTTCTCAAAACCAGAACACAAAAGAGTAAGTTCAAATTGAGAAACACTCAACAAATGCTCAATATGTTTTTCAAAGAATGTGTTGTAAACCAAAATATTATCAAAGCTCAAAACATTACAATTCTCAAGAAATAATCTCAACACAAGCCAAGGTCTATTAGTTTCAACACACAAATTATCAGGCTTCAAAACAGTTTCACAAAAATCAGATTTAACTCTATGTGAGTTCTGTGCCAGCAAAGTCTTAACCATAAATTCGTCCAAGGCACAGGTGGATGCAAAAAAATTACCAGTGATCAGTGCATGTCTATAAGAACTCAGATTAAAGTCAGTTTCTTTGAAGACAAATGAATCAAACGATTTTCTAGCATAGAAAACCGGTTGTTGCAAATCAAGCTTTAATGACTTTTCAAGATGATCAAAACATTTGCTATGTTTCAAAAACTGATCAAAACTCAAAACAAGATTAGAATTGATGTCATTGCCAAATTGAAAACGTCTTTGATCAGAAAGTTTATCAGGTTCAAACATATTAAAAGAGTTATTCATGTTTTCAAAAAATGAGTTCGAAACACAAAATTCTTTTACTTTGTCAAAACCAAAACGTTTCACATCTTGAGAACTGATCTTAACAAACATTCCAGGAAGAGAATTAATCAAATCAAGTTTCTCACAGTGCTCTTGTATGTTTGTGGACAAAGGCGTAAGAGTTGTGCCTGGATTAAAGCAAAGATGATTCTCCATATTGATGGATGTTGTGATTGGTGCTTCCTCATCAAAGATTGGACCAAGTTCGTCTTCCTCATCAAATATGGGACCTAGATCATTGTTCAAATGTATACTAGTGCCAAGAAGCGGTCCTGGATGTGGGTAGTCGAAATGGCTCTTCCTCAAAATCATGTGAAACTAGAACAAGACTACTCGAATACTCCGGTTCAAAACAAGTTAGTCCCTTAGTCTCTTCATCATCAAACATAAGATCAGATTTTGGAGAAGGAAGATCACATTCATCCTCACAAATGATCAAACTTTCCAAAATCCCTTCATCATATTCATCAAAAATGGGTAAAGAATCTTAAAAATCTTTTAGCTCTTCAAGGTTGTTTTCATATTTAACTTTGGGTTCTTCACTGGTGAATATTGATGGTTCGGCTAATGGTGCACGTGTGGTTGTGCTCTTATGTTGAATCTTGTTGAAATCCTTAAGGATTTTCATCAACTCTTTCTCAAAGTTTTCACATATCTCGTGGACATCAAACCGACGAAAAAGCCTCATTTGATCAGCTTCATTTCTAGATGGTTTGAACTGCTGTTTGCACCTCCTGTTTGGCATCTTATGTGTTCTTCCTTGGGTTGGCCTTTCCTGCACAGGAACAAACTCATCAAAAATATTCAACAAATTTTGGGATGAAGATTTAGAGATAGCTTGTTGTTGACATTTGTCGCTGTTACTCCTCCTTTGAAGTCCAAACATCTAACCTGAAAATTCTCAACACAAAAGGTTAACAAATAAAAATAATCCTCACACTCTCAAGTGTTTAATCTCTTCCACTCAAGTGTTTCACTCGGAATTTAGATGGTCACTCAAGAGTTTCTTCTCAAAGTTCTAAGAAAGACAAGCCAAGTTCCCCAATGAGTTTTCCAAGCAAACAAACACTGAAATGAGATAGGAAGATAAGAAATTTTGGTTTTGAAATCTGCTTTAACCTCCTCAAAGGCCGGATTTCTCCTCGGCCAGCAGGCTTTCTCTTCCACCACCAAACCACAATCAAACTTTTCGAATTTTTTTTTTTGACTTTTTTTCTCTTTTCTTTTGATCTTTCTTTTTTTTCTTTTTTATATAGTGGATGGTAATGAGGGGCCCAGATTCAAGATAGAAAAAAGAAGTGTTTGAAGAAATTTAAATGGAAGATGAGAAGAATAAATAGATGATACCGATTGAGTGGCTCTGATACCACTTGATACGTCCTAGGATTGGGACAAGATCACTCAAATGGTCTGAAGGATATGAACTCGCCAAAAAGGGAGAACTGATGGGTTGAATGCTGACACAAAGGGTTGCGGATGGCCCGATGATACTACCAGAGGGTTCGTTTTCTGCTTGATGTGACGCACAAGTCCAGCAAAACGAAGATTTGTTCACTCGGAGATAACCTCACCAAGAAACAGAAATGTTGTAAGCAAAGAACAAAGAGAATAAACTAAAATATAAGAAGAAAATTGATTGATTTATTTCTGTAGAAAGATTACATATTTATAGTAGCAAAGGCATATGAAAAGACTTAAAATTTTGTGGAAAAACACACATAGAAAATGCAAACACAGACTTGACTAAATTATTGTTTTGACTGAAACTTGGACTACCTCTTAATATAGCCAGGACCAGGACTTTTCAAAGTGAAGAATATGCTCCTGATATGGGCCAATACATGTCCCTCTGAGGCCTGGTCGAAATCCATCTTTCCCCTTAGCCAATATTTTTCGGTTTCTCCATTTGGTCCAAACAAGTCCGTTTTTGAATATTTTTGAAAACCATAAAGCCCAATGCTTTCTTCGACATTTGAATCATGAATAGTCTCCTTTTTCATGATTTAATTGGTCATTGGTCCATCAGAAATAAGGTTAGCCATTTTCAGTTTCTCGTGTGGTCGTACTAGCTCTGAAGATCGAACTAGCTTGCTCAGCTCGTCCAAATGAGTGTCAATCCAGCTCAGCTCGTCTAGGATAGTGCAAGTCCAGCTCACTTGAGTATTTAGCTCATATAAGATAGTGTCAATTAGCTCATCCAGCTCCAAGGTAGTGTTGGTCCAGCTCACATGAATGCGCACATGTCTGAATTCGCGAGAACTAAAGATCACTTGATTTGTAAGTGGCATAATTCCAACATCTGAACTCCGTTTGATATGATTATTCTTCAAGGAGCTCCATAATTGAGTTGAGAACATTCTCCAAGTGATTTCATGCGTAGAAGCCTCGTGGTTTAGAAGATATGAGTTAAACAATGAACATATATCTTTACTGCTACTCATGATCAAGCCATGCATGTTTGTTTTGCCCAGTGTGCTATCCAAGGGCGCATCAGTCATGGAGGAAGAATCGGATCAAGTCATGGACCAATAAGTTCCATACGAGATTTATTTTGTGAGGGAGAGAGAGAGAGAGAGAGATATCTCCCAAGAACAAACAAGTTGTTGTCGATAAAGGCGATGTTTCTCTTGATGGGGTGGATTTACCCTCGGAGCAGTGGTATCGTGATCTCCTCGCTGGAGAAGGGAGAGGTACTAGTCAGACCTATCTGCCGTTGTGTGGAGGTGGATCTGACCTTGATGAGTATATTTCCTCTCTTAACATTCCTTCGAGTCAGCATGGGTCCAGCGGAGAACCTGTTAGATCAGTGAAATTTACGGAAGCATCGCGACTCTGCATGGGGGTCAGTTTTCGCATTTACTTAACCCTTGTTTTGTAGAATTTTCCTCTAACGAAAGGTTTCATGCAGGGCCTTCACGTGATGGACGAGGCCCTTAGGGAGAGCCATCTTGAAGCATAGATGCCTTAGTTCAAAGATGAGATGGCCAAGAAGAAAAATGCTCGTTTGAAGGGCGAGTTTGAGGAAAGCCTCCTTCACGAGAATGATTTCGAAGGAGAGAGAGCACAGATTCTCCACCGTGAGCGTAGAGCTGGTCGAAGAGAGATGGCTTTGATCATGAATGATCGTTCAACGCAGTTCACGACCAAATTTGGAGAGTTTCAGCGCGCATATAAGTCTTTGAGGGATTATCGTGAGTGTCGATGTTCCGTTGGCACTCTATGGCGTACGCATGGAAGAGATTATTACTTCAAGCTGTAGAGAGGATGATGGCGAGGCATGTGGCTGACCTTTTCCAGTTTGGAATAGACGATTCCTCAAATAAAGAAGAAGATTTAGGAGCACTGTGCCCTAATTCCCCTTTCTCCTGATTTGGAGGAGTTTGGACTTGCCGTCCGGGAGAGGATGTTGAGGTCGAGCAGCGCGTGGACCCGTTGAGAGTTTGAGGTTACTCGAGAGCTCAATGTCTGGGAACTATGAATTAGATCTGTGAAGGATATCCATGTTTTTAAGGAAGTGTGTTCCCTATATTGTGTTTATGTTATCGTTTTGGCATAGTATGCCAGTTAGACTTATTGGGACTGGTCGTATGTGGCTTTGAATCCCTGTCGCTCTGCATCTTTTCTTTTAATAAAGCATGTTTTGTTTTTTTAAACATTGTATGAGTAGTATTATAGATGTAGAGGAAAGAATACGAGTCGTCTTCTCGTGTCTAACTCTTTGAAGAATCATTATGCCCGTTGTTGGTTTCGGGTGCGAGTGTTTGAAAAATTAGTTTTTTTGGTTCTTATGAACATAAGAATGTATGTGAAGAGACAAGTTTTCGGATCTCGTATCAGTTAGATATTATGCCTTGCGATATTTGAGACTAGTGTGTTGGGGTTAGGCCAAGACGTAGGCTTACTATTGGCTTTAGGGTTTGTGGTGACTATTCCGGCTTTCATTATTCGTTTGCGGTTTTGACATGGTTCTGTATCAATATTGAAGTGTGCGATAAGTTCTCGGCTTATAAGACTTGCATCGATTGGAAACCGAGCATCTCTCCAAAGACAATTTTGAAGTCTTCTGAAAGTGCTAACCAAATTTTGGATTTCTTTTATAGCACGCTATTATCCTTGTGTCTGATGTATGAGGACCAATCCTACTAGAGGAGGTCTAAACATTCTGTTAGGGAAAGGTTGATTTACTCGTCGTGGCGAATCAACGGATGTGATATAAGAGTGTGTGTATGCTCTTAGGAATTAGTTGTTAATTTATAGTCACAGACTGACTGTTTTCGTGGTTTGTTTTAAGTTTGAAACTATATTTTTGAAGGTTTTCTCGCGATGTCTCGCTTTTGTTTTCCAAAAAGATGTTTTATGTGTAAAGGTCTCTCAAGTTTTTGAGAATGGGGTTTAGAGTTTCAGTTGGAGGTCATTTTTGACCATGTATCTGAGAGTCATTTGTGTGGTAGTTTTTGAGAAGTGTTTTTTCCGGTTGGAAGAAAAATTTTGCGGGTTTCGAAGGTATTTGTTGTTGTCGTGAAGACTTATATGTTTTCCGAAGGATGATTTTGGAAACATTCGGAGTTTGCTTGGTTTTTAATGAATTGGTTATTCGTGAGATTTCCATTTCCGGATTATACGATAACTATTTATTTGTACCTGGGCATTTCTTAACAAACTATTATCCTAGCCGTAAAGTTCTCCGGGAGATAAAGTATTTCAAGTGATAAAAGAGATTTGCAAGACCTTTTGGAGTCATATACATTTTCTTATTATCAGAAAATTTATAAAAATATCGAGTACATTGGCAAATATTTCAAATTGTGGGAGTATATGAGTATACGTATACGTACCCACCCACCCCCCTTTTTGAGAGAGGAAGACAGCTGAACTCTTCTTGCGACGAGTTCCCTACATACCCCTTTTGAGGATCAAGCCTTCTCGTAGTTCAGTTCGTCTCGCGAGTATTTTTACTCGGCGGTTTCTGCTGCGCCGATCACTTTAGTTGCAGTGACTGTTGCTGAATCAGCGACTTCTTCTGAGTTTATCTCCTCTGGTTGGGTTAGGGCATTGCCCTTGGTAGCTTGCTTGCTTTCTTTGTCCGAAGCCGTTGGTAGGGTGGACGACTCTGGATCGTGCTTTTCAAAAGCGTTATCAGTCGGAGGCTGAGTTATCTTTGTGCGTTTGGGTTTAACCATAGATGTTGTTGTGATTTGCCTCAGCTTATGTTTGGCCAGGAAGCAAAGTTGCGACTGCTTTTGGTATCCCCAGATTGCTGCGGTTCCATTTGGATTCAGAAATTTAATGCCCAGGTGATGTGTTGACGGGACTGCCTTTATTGAGTTTATCCAAGGCGTTACGTTGATCACATTATAGATGGCTAGGTGGTCGACGACTGCGAACTTGACGATCTTTGTGACTTCATTCTGAGGGTCATTGACGTTGTGCCAGAGAAATCCGTGAGTGGTTTTGGCGTTGGTGTGTCCTCGGATAAATCGACGTTCATCCTTCTGAGCATGTCGCGGAAGTTTACGTCAATGGTGCTTCCCATATCTACAAGGACTATGGAAATATCGAGATCCTTTATTACGAGATCAATTACGAGTGGAACGCAGTGAGGTTTGTCCATTTCGACGATCTCATATTCCTCGAAGGTGATCGTATCGTTTGGGAATTCTCGGGGCGGGGACTGATATGCGACTGTCTCGGCTTTCCGTTGATAAGTTTTTATTGGCGAGACGGTATCGTGGAAATACTGCGATCCTCTGATGATCATGTTTACCCTGCGACGATTTTTGTCGTTGCCTTTGTCATCTGCCCTTCTTCCACATTTCTGTTTTTGCCCGACCGATTTCCTTGAGGAACTTTTTCTGCTGGCGGAGCTTGATCGGTCTTTGGCGGACAGTCAGTATCTCAGATGGGGTCTTTTATGCCTGTTATCTCCAAAATTTCTCCTGCGAGCAGATTCTCCGTTAGCCTCGCACCAAGAGCTTTGTAGTTCATAGGGGAATGGCTCCTGGTTTGGTGAAACTCGCAGAATGTCGTTTAGTCGTAGGTTGAGTTTTGGGTCCATGTGTTTCCCGATGTTCTTCCTTTTTCCGACGGAGAGTGGACGACATAATTTTGCGCTCCTTGGACTTCTTCCCCTTCGTGATTGATATACTTGTCATTACGAGATGTTTTCCTTTTCAGCTTCTGCATGCTGCGTTTTTGAGGATGTACTTGTTATTTGATGTTTCTGCCAAAGGACTTTCATCTCCTCTTCGATGATGATATAGTCTGTTGCTTTATGAAGAGCATCCTGGATCTTATGCACCTTTTCGAGAGTTATCCACTTCCTAAATTTCAACTTGTACTAGAGAGTCTTCCTAAGCGCATCGATAGCCACCTTATCGCTGATTTCGCTAACTCTAGATATGACGATCGGTTCATGTAATCACAGAGAGGTTTGTCTTCCTTTTGGGATAAGTTCCAAAGATCGACATAAGAGGTTTCCCTATTCATGAACAACGAGTTGGTGGAAGCTTTCGATGGAGTTCCGCTTTATGCGAGAGAACCATTTGAGTGCTACTCTCTAGAGATGCTCGACAAAGAGACGAAAATAGCCAGCGTCCTTTTCGCTGTCCCTGAGTTGGGCCCTACCCATCGAGATTTAGAAGGTCTGCAGATATCATGACATTACCATCGATCGACACTCGTAACATAGTCTGGTATTTTCGACTGTCCTCATTCCTTTTATTTATATTTTAATTTTTCCTTCCTAACCGAGACGGGATATCACTGGGACAGTGTTATTTAAGTCTGGGGGGAGGTTTACTGATATTTCTTTCTATTTTGGATTTTTATTCTTATGTGTTTTATTGAGTCAGGAATGGGATTATGAACATCTTTTAATTTTTACTTATTTTCTAACCATTCTATAACATCATTCTAGATTTGTTGATTGCAGAGAGTACTAGAGATACCAAAGGGGATCATTTTGCCACTATATCACACTAGTTTAGAAAGTTTGAAGGAACCAAAGCTAATCTCCAACCTAATTTGACTTATTTCTTGCTTTGGTGTTTGGCATACATTGGATCAGATTCCTCTTGCAATTCTGGAAGGTAAAAGTTTGTTTGGTTCTAATTCTCTTCTCTCTCTCTCTCTCTCTCTCTCTCTTCAGCATCTATAAAATAAAAGATTGAGATGATTTCCTAAAAGATTGAGAGGGGTGTGTAAAATACATGTGACCTCATTATTCTAATTTAGAAATGAATGATCACACACTGTGGAAACGAGGGGTAGGTAAATTACTTGTGCCCCATTATTCGCCTACAATTTGTCAAAAATATAAAATAAAGAGAGAAAATAAAAAGAAAGATGAACAAGATGGACTGTATCATCACTATTGATTTATTGGACTTATAAAAAATTAGAAATGTAAAGATTCAGAGAAGAGAGAAGGAGGGAAGAAATAGATCAGAGAAGACTGGTTGTGTGTTGAGATACTTGCGGGGGTAAGAGTCCATGTGTCCTATGATTGATACTCCCGAGGTAAAACTTGCACTTTTATTTTATGTAAAAAATGAGTTTAGTAGAAGGGTGAGTCAAGCTAAAATCTGTTAAGTTGTTGGTAGAATGGATTTGGATACTATACTAGGATAAGGTATATAAGGTTCTCTAAGATTGACTCTTATTAAATGTGGTTGCAATATATTAAAGGTAATAATGATAAGCTAGAGATTTTTTGAGTCCATGTTTCTTAAACCTCTTCCACAGATTTACCATTGTTTCGCTTGAGGATAAGCAAAAAGTTATATATGTGGGAGTTGATAGGTCTAAGAATTTTCAACTTTTAGACCATGTTATGGACCCTATCTGGAGTCTATTATATGTGTTTAGGATGTGTTTTATAGTCTTCTCACGTCCAGGTACATTTTGGAGCATTATGGAGATTATGAGGCTTTTTGTAGCTCAAAGAGAGAGAGAGAGAGAGAGAGAGAGAGAGAGAGAGAAGAACCCCTTATGAAAAGTACGGTCCTAGACAGAGTATTGCATCAATCGACGACGCACTCTTGTTGTCGATCGACGGTCCACGCGCAGAAGCCAAACTCAAAAAGTAGCCAACTTTAAGCCCGAGTCACATAAATTACAAGATTGCCCCTGAACGTATTTTACCTAGTTTATATGGTCTTTGCTAATGTTTTATGCAAAAAATGACTTTGCAAGCTTGCATACTTTTCATAACAAACATAGTAGTTTAGGGTTTTTGGGGAGAATATCAAGAATTTTTCAAGCTTTGTATTGGAACTCACATTCTATCCAAATTCTTTATCTTATGCATTATTTCATGTTTATTATTATGTTCTTCTTAGCTATGTCTGAGTAATCACCTTGTTAGATTTAGAGTTTATTAAAGGTTTTGATGGATTGGCTATAAAGTAGAATTGCTAGGGCGATAATTAGATCTACCATTAGAATTGTATTTATTGCTTGTGTACTAGAGTAGCTAACTAGAGCCATGATCTTAGGATAATTGACACTGCAAGAGTCGCATCATTATCTGAACAAATCCTGTTGAGCTTAAATTACTAGGCGTAAGAATCGAGAAGGAAGTAGTGACTAAAATATTGAAATGTAGAAGAAGAAAAATGGATTCTGGAAGAACTGCCAACCCATCTACGAAAATTCATCCACGGAGTTCACTCACTGAAATCCATCCACGGGAACTCATCCACGAAAGTGAAAACCCATCAACGGGATCTTATCCATTTGACCATTGGAGAAGATGAAATTTGAATGAGTGGAGCCTACCTCTGTCACATCAATCCACTTAGTTTAGTGTTTGTTTAGTATTTCTCTTGTGTGTATTTAAATTCCTTGTAAGATCACAAATGAATCTAAGGAAAAAGAATCCTTTAATTTACTCTTTACCCTCTCTCTCACAAACAATTTGTCCTTTCTTTCTCTTTACTTTTTCTGGATCAATCTCTCCATTTTCTCTTATTGTTCTTGAGTGTTTTTCACTTGTTCTACTCTAGTACTCTCTTTTCTTACATATTATCAGAGCCATCTTGCTCCTGAAACCTCATTTTGTCTATACTTTCATTCTCTTTCCGCAAATAACAACTCTTTTACCCTGATATTTTGAAATCTCTTTCTGGGTAATTGCTGTTCTTGAATGTTCTTGATGGAAAATTCAAAAATGGTGGTAGTCCCAGTTACTCTCAAGGGAGTTAATTACTTACTGTGGTGAGGCTTGTCAAGACTGATCTTGGAGGCAGAGGTCTCTGGGAACATGTGATTGAAGGCAAAACCCCAAACAAGACTATCATAGGGAGGATGGTAAGGAGGAAGTGGCGTTGGTGGATGAAGGCAAATGGATTCAAGAGGATTTCATGGTGTTGTCTGTCATCCAAAACAGCCTTGAACCCTTAATATTGGAAGCTCACTCCTACTGTGAAACTTCCAAGGAGTTGTGGGATACCCTCCAAAAGGTTTATGGTAATACTTCCAACTTAAGTAGAGTGTTTGAAGTGAAGAAAGCTATCAACACTCTCAGTCAAGAGGAAACTGATTTCACTCAACACCTTGGGAAGTTCAGAGCCTTGTGCTGAGACCAGGAAATGTTGGTCCTGATGTGCTCAATGAGAAGAGAGAACAAGACAAGGTGTTTTCCTTGTTGTTCACTCTCAACCCTGGCTATAATGACCTAATCATGCACATCCTTGGAAGTGAGAAACTTTCAACACTTGAAGAGTTTTGTGCTCAGATTCAGAAGGAGCAAGGATCAGTGGGTCTCTTTGGAGGAAAAGAGAAATCATCATGGGAAACAAAGCTGAAGGAGTCATAGCTGAAAGCGTGACTAACAAGGGGTTCTATAAACTAGAAGACAGGAAGATTTGGGTGTGTGATCACTGCAAAAAGAAAGGCCATGGCAAGGGAAAATGCTGGTTACTCCACCCTCATCTCAAACCTCAGAAGTTCACGACACCATACATGGATGCTAGAGCTCACTTCTCTAGTGAAATGGGTGAACCATCCACTCTTCCTTTGAGCTTCAATATGGCTGGTGAAGATAAGACCCTGGCTTTTAGAGGGTGTTCTACTGTGAAGACTAATCAAGATGAGACAATCAAAAGGTCAGGCCTTGATGCTCTCATCAAAGCCCTCAAGGAGAACTCTGGTAACACTCTTGGTACCTTGTTAAATGCTTCATATGGACTGCCTAATGCTCTTGTTACATCACTGAATACTTGGACTAGTGATAAGCCATTAGACATAGACTATAGGGCTTCTCACCACATGATTAGTGATGCTAGGTTGATGAGTAATATAGGGCCTGCCTTAGGTAATGTCATGATTTCTAATGGGGATAAAATCCAAATAAAAGATGTAGGAACTCTGAAATTGTTTGATAATGACACAAAAGTATTTTACATGCCTACCTTTGCATCCAATTTAGTATGTATCAAGAAAGCTGTTACTGATCTTAACTGCAAGGTTATTTTCAGTCCTAATGATTTTGTGTTTCAGGATATTGAGACTCTTAAGTTGATTGGAAAAGGTGTTACTAAGGAGGACTTGTACCTACTTGAAGATACCAAGACTAGTTCGTTAACTTATGCTTTTAGTTCAATTCCTGCTTTAGATAATGATGTATTATGGCATGCTAGGTTAGGCCATTCCCATTCGCGTGCACTGAACCTGTTTTTGTCTGATGTGTCTTCTAAAAACAATGGTTATGAGGCTTGTATTCTTGGTAAGCATTGCAAGAGTGTCTTTTCTAAGTCATCTACTATTTATGAAAACTGCTTTGATCTTATTCATTATGATGTTTGGACTGCTACATGCACCTCTAGAGAGAATCATAGATACTTTGTTACTTCTATAAATCAAAAATCTAAGTATACTTGGTTAACTATGATCCAATCAAAACATAGGGTGATAGAAGCCTTTATTAATTTTGAAAACTACATAACTAACCACTTCAATGTTAAGATCAAAGTGTTCATGTCAGGTAATGGAGGAGAATACACAAGTCTTGCATTCAAAATACACCTAGCCAAACATGGAAACATTCACCAAACCAGCTGCCCATATACACCACAAGAAAATGGTGTAGCTGAGACGAATAATAGACATCTAATGGAGGTTGCAAGATCCATGATGTTCTACACAAATGTACCAAAACATTTTTGGAGTGATGTTGTGATGACAGCTTACTATCTGATCAATATGAGGTATTGAACAAAAGAAAACCTTCTATTAACCACTTGCGTGTTGTGCTATGTTTTGCAGTCAGGTGAGCATAGAAACAAGCTTGAAGCTAGGAGTACCAAGGATGTGTTCCTAGTCTATTCAACTACTCAAAAGGGCTACAAATGCTATGCTCCAGAAACCAGAAGGGTATTAGTATCCAGGGATGTCAAGTTTGTGGAATTCATAGGTTATTATGAAGAGAAGAATTGAGACAATCTCAAGGAGCATCTGATAGGGAAAACAACCTAAAGTGTATCTTGGAGAACTTGGGCGTCAGTATACCTCAAGAGGAAATATCACCAGAACCAGAAGCTAGACAAGATTCAGAAGATGTTATTAATGAGGATAATGAAGCTGAAGAAGCAACTCATCATGATCCTGCAGGGGGCAATGATCATGAACCAGAACAACAACAAGTTTCAGAGACTCATGATCAGGAGAGTGTACATGAACATGAGACTTCTCAAGTTCAAGAGGAAGAAGAGCAGCAAGAAGAACATGTTTAGATTCAACCACTAAGGAGGAGTACAAGGACAAGAAATACAAGTGTCTACTACAACAGTCAAGCATTAGCTCATCCAATCTCAGCAGTGTGGTCTCTTCCAACAAGGTTCAGAGACTCATGATCAGGAGAGTGTACATGAACATGAGACTGCTCAAGTTCAAGAGAAAGAAGAGCAGCAAGAAGAACAGGTTAAGGTTCAATCACTAAGGAGGAGTACAAGGAAAAGGAATACAAGGGTCTACTACAATAGTCAAGCAGTAGCTCATCCAATCTCAGCAGTGTGCTCTCTTGCAAGATTTCCACTCGAGCATCAAGCCTTCATCATTGGGTTAGATCAAGGGTATGTACCAAGGTCTTATGAGGAAACAATGGAGAGTAAGGAATGAAGAGACTTTGTTGATGATGAAGAAAATGCCATGATCACCAATGGTATTTGGTATGAAAGTGAACTCCCAAAGGGAAAAAGGCAGTTTCTAGCAAATGGGTTTTCACTATCAAGTATTTACCAAATGGCAAGGAAGAGCGAAAGTAATCAAGGCTAGTTACAAGAAGTTTCACTCAGACCTATGGAGAAGATTATGTAGACACATTTGCACCAATAGCCAAACTTCATACAATTCAGTTCATCCTATATTTTGCAACCAACCTGAAATGGGAACTGTGGCAGATGGATGTCAAAAATGCTTTCCTTCAAGGAGAGTTAGAAGATGAGGTCTACACCACCCACCTTCTGGTCTTGAGAAACTGGTGAAACCTGGAAATGTTCTCAGACTCAAGAAGGCAATCTATGGATTGAAGCAATCTCCTAAGGCATTGTACCACAAGCTAAGTACCACCTTGAATGGAAGAGACTTCAGGAAATCAGAGGCTGATCAGACTTTGTTTACACTCCCTAGTCCAAGAGGAATTGTGGTCATTCTGGTCTATGTTGATGATATAATCATTACAGGTAGTGACAATGAAGGTATCATCTCAACCAAAACTTTTCTTAACACTTCTTTTGATATTAAGGATTTGGAAGAATTGAAGTAATTATTAGAGATTGAAATATGCCGCTCTATAGAGGGGTTTTTCTTATCCAAAGAAAGTACACACTTGACTTTTTAAATGAGGCAGGAAACCTTGGAAACAGACAAGCTAAGACTTGGAAGAAGGCTACAAGGTACTGCGAGAGGGAGAGTATGAAGATACACCCTTTGAAGATGTCAAGAAGTATAGGATAATGGTTAGGAAACTCATTTATCTAACCATAACTCTGTACAGATGTGTGCTTTGTTGTGAACCAAGTGAGTCAACACATGCAACCACCCAAGGTTCACCACTGGAACATGGTGGAAAGGATTTTAAGGTATCTAAGAGATGCTCTTGGTCAAGGTGTGTGGATGACGTGCAACAAGAGTACTAAAGTTGTAGGATATTGTGATGCTGATTGGGCTGGAGACAAAGTTGATAGGAGATTAACAACTGGCTATTTCACTTTTATTGAAGGAAATTTAGTCACAAGGAAAAGCAAGAAGCAGTGGTATCTTGCTCAAGTGATGAGGTAGAGTACCGATCTATGAGGAAGCTAAATAGTGAACTCATATGGATCAAGGGACTACTAAGGGACTTGGGTATAGAGATCAGTACACACATGACAATGCATTGTGACAATCAAGCGGCTATACATTGCATCTAACTCAGTCTTCCATGAGAGAACAAAACATATAGAAGTTGACTGCCATAAGGTGAGACAAACAGTGGAGCAGTAAGTGATACTTCCATGCTATATTAAGAGTGAAGACCAAATGGTTTATATATTCACTAAGGCAGCCGGCAGCAAGTTTTGTGAGTTCATTCATCCTAAGCTTTGACTCATAGACCTCACATGTCATTGATCCTCTTGCCATGAAGTGTTCAATTCTTTTTCCTTGGCTTGGTTTTTATCCCAAGTGGTTTTGCCAAGCTAAAGGTTTTAGTGACGAATTTTCTTCAAGGTTCTAAGCATGCACAAGGATTTCTTATGGTCAAGCTTGAGCGGTAGTGTGAATTGAGAAGGAAATAGTGACTGAAATTTTGAAATGTAGAAGAAGAAAAATGGATCCTGGAAGAAGTGCCAACCATCTACAGAAATTCATCCATGGAATTCACTCACTGAAATCCATTCACGGGAACTCATCCATGGAATTCACCTA
This sequence comes from Moricandia arvensis, assembly GCA_905132765.1. Taxonomy (NCBI): domain Eukaryota; kingdom Viridiplantae; phylum Streptophyta; class Magnoliopsida; order Brassicales; family Brassicaceae; genus Moricandia; species Moricandia arvensis. The sequence goes on from CAJHQP010003491.1 coordinate 30,401, forward strand.
GTGAAAACCCACCCACATGATCTTATCCATTCGACCGTTGGAGAAGCTGAAATTTGAATGAGTGGAGCCTAAATCTGTCACATCAATACACTTAGTTTATTGTTTGTTAATAATTCTCTTGTGTGTATTTAAATCCATGTAAGATCAAAAATGAAGCTAAGGAAAAATAATCCTTCAGTTTACTCTTTACTCTCTTTCTCTCACGAACAATTTCTCTTTTCTCTCTCTTTACTTTTCTAGATCATTCTCTTCCTTTTCTCTTATGTTCTTGAGTGTTCTTCACTTATTCTACTCTAGTACTCTCTTTTCTTACACTAGGGACAATCGAGAGAATGGTCTAGTGAATCTAAGTGAACCAATCGAATCTGATCGTTTAATGTTTGACTAAGAAAGTCATCGATCGATGTCATTTGCATACTATTAACAGATGATCATTCCGAGTTTGTACACGAATGTTGTAAACTCTAAGCTTAGCCATATGATAGATATAATTATTAATATCTTTACTAATAAAATTCATGTTCTATGATTGAAAACCCCTTGGTTTTTATCCATTATAATTCACTACCTGAAAACCCTTGATCTAGCTATTTTTCTTATTTTTTTTATAAACCAACATTTTCTTTATTTACTTATTTAAAAGTCTTATTAATTGCCTAACTTAACTAAGTTAATTATCAAATCTATTGTGTGTCCTCGCTGTCTATGGAATTGATTCCCATGTACTACAGCTAAAACTTTTATTTGGAAGAGTAATCAGTAGCTCTGGGTAATTTGAGCATGTATCAACAATGCAACCTCAAGTGACATTATATTTGAAGGATTTGGGACAAATATTTTTAGGAACAATTTCTAGCGAGTTATTGGCGATATACGAAACACCAATTTACAATTCAGTCCTCGGCACCAAGTGAAATAATGTAACAAAATTAGGATTTATATCCTAATATTAAGGGAAATTGTCAAAAATACCACTTTCCTTGTACCACTTTTCAAAAATATCTTAATCACTTTTACCCTTGTTTTTTAAGAGGAAAAAATACACTTATAACCCTTGGGTTAATTAATCTAAGATTTAGGGTTTAGAGTTAAGGGGTGGTGTAGGGTGGGGGTAGGGTTTAGGAATGTAAATTTAGGATTTTAATTATTTTTTTTTAAAATTGCCTCCTAAAAAGTGGTATTTTTCAAAATCTCTCTTTAGTGAAGGTAAAAATGAAAAGTGATACAAGGTAAGTGGTATTTTTGAAAATTCCTCTAATATTAAACACTCAAAACATTTATATGATTTAAAGATTCTACTTTATGGTTTGCCATAAGATAGGAAAAGAGTTAATGTTCAGAGAAAATAGGAAAAGAGTTACCAGTGAAAATGCATGAATGAACAAATGCATGAATATTGTGTGCCAACATGTCATGCGGACTCAGGCTCACAGCCTTGTAGGGTACCTACCCTAACCTCTTACTGTGGGAAGAGACGCCTCCACATTCACCGGTAGATTATTGTGCGTTTGGCGTTACTCGAACTCAAGACCTCACCATTTAACAACTCTCTCCTAGGATAAGTTGTCACCAACTAACTTGCACAAGCTGTCACCAATTGATATGCAGGTCAATTGGTGACAACTTGTCCGGTTCAAGTAATGCAAGCGCACCAATAACCTACCAGTGGATGTAGAAGCGTTTCCTCCCACGGTGAGGGGTTAGATCGGTGTCCTGCAAAGCTGTGAATCTGGGTCCGCGGGACAGGTTGTCACAAATTTGTTCTAAGAGATAAGTTGATGATAAAACATTAGAGGATACACTAAAACATTTTACGGAAATATATTTATGAAATTTAATAATATAATTATTAATAAAGTTGATATGATTTTAACTTAATTTGAGCCAAAATGAAATTATAGTTCAATTCAGAGACATTGTTGCAATCTAATATACCAAAAATAACATAAATTTAAATATAAATCATATATTTAATTGAAATAATAATATAAATTTGTTTAATACACTTCTATTTATTTATATAAATATATAAGAATTAATAACTAAAATAGACTTAAAAAGTTTTTGTCCTCAAAATAGAACTGAAGGAAAAAGATGATCAAAATAGACTTTATTAAAGGGTGTAAATATACATTTATATCCTTTGAGTTAACTAATATAGACTTATGGTTTAGAGTTACGGGTGGAAATTTGGGGGTGCGGTTTAAAATTAAAAGAAAATATATATTAAAATTTCAAAAATAAAAAGTCTATTTTGGTTAATTTTTTTTTGAAATCTATTTTTGTGAAAAAAAACTTAAAAATGAACTATTTGAGAGATTTGTCCAATAAATAATTATGAAGCATTTTAAAATTTATAGAAAATAACATTATAATTTAAGTATAAATACTTTTAATTAGTGTTGTACATTATCACGACGAGTTAGTACATAGTCGATTAGTATTAGTCCATGTTTTGACAGTAGCAGATATTGAAAAATCAATCACATGCAACTATGCGATGACTAAAACATACTGATGAGTCTATGACGACGTAATTGCTCAACTGATTCACGGCACACCATGCAAGTCTGTTATGACGAAAGAATGTATGAATATGGCATATTTACAGAAGACTTGCTAAATGCATGATTTGATGGGATTTACAAGTCTACTATGTAAAATTTAAATAGTGTTCTGGGTTAATAATTCTGTCTTTTCTAAATTTATTGGTCCAGATGCATGGATGAAATTCTCTTTAAAATGTAAAGACTAATTTATTGTAGGAAAATAATTTTAATAAAATATCAAATTACGAGGGAAAATACATCATTTAGTTGGTGAGTATGCCAATATTAAACAGTTAAATAACTGCGGAAAAATTGACAAAAGCAATGACGATTGACTTTTCTTTTGATTAAAGGGTATCGCGGATCTATGAAAGGGTCTAAACTAGTTTGAAGGGGAGATGCAAATCACAATTGGACTATCTATCTCGATATTCAAATAGACCGTAAGCAATGAATTTATGTGTGTAGCCACATTTGTAGCTAATATTTTTGCATTGAAAAAAATTCGATCCCTCGCTTGGACGAGAACTAAACCGTATTTCTAACGTGTATTCAATTAATAACAAACCATTTCAATTTGTGTGTAGCTTCTTCTTACAAAACACTTTCCACAAATATAATTTTTTGAAAAATACCCTAAGATAGACCTCAAAAAGTTTTTGTCACAAAAATAACCTTTAAAGAAAAAAATCACCAAAATAACATTTATTAAAGAGTGTAAATATACATTTATACCCCTTGGATTAACTAATCTAGACTTAGGGTTTAGAGTTATGGGGTGGAGTTTTGGGGGTGAGGTTTAAAATTGAAAAAAGTAAAAAAAAATATTAATTTTTAAAAAATAAAAAAGGTTAGTTTTGTCATTTTTGTTGTTGAGGCTTATTTTTGTGACAAAAACTTGAAAAAAAGTTATCTAAGAGATTTGCCCTATATTCTATGGCCATTAGTCGGATGTTAAGATTCAAATTATATCTTATAATTATAGAAATGGGACATTAAAGCAATTCGACGTCAAAACTTCCCTTTTTGCACGATGATATATTCATATATACGACACTGTTTATATGAGAGAACTTCAGGGTTTGAACAAAGATCATGTATATGTTTGCTGGTTACAAACCCCAAGGGACTGGTTTAACAAATTCAACTCATACCTTATTGAGTTTAGTTTGACCTGCAACACTGGACTCTGGAGACCCATATCTCTTTGTGTATCCACATCACCAGAGTGTTCTGTTTTTACTACTATATGTTGATGATATAGTACTTATTGGAAATGATCAAGAAGATGTCAAAAGTATTTTGTTGTCTGTCGGGCTACATTTAGGATGAATGACATAGAAAGACTGAGATACTTTCTCGGAATCAAGCTCAATTTATTCATGATGGTATGTTTTCAAACGAAGCTAAATATGCATATGATCTCTTCAGTTGTAGTTATCCTTAATTGTGCACCAATCCCCACTCCACTACAAATGCAGCTACATTGGGCTCCACATCAGGAAGAGATATTCTCAAACCAAACACACTTCATGAGCCTCGTTGTAAAGCTGCAATATCTCATACTGACCAGGCCAGACATCCAGTTTGATGTCAACCTGGTGTGTAAGAAAATGCATACGTCAAGAATGTCTGATTATCTACTCTCAACTGGATCTTAAGGTATTTGAAAGGTACTCCACAGATGGGGATATTTATCACCTCTAACTCGGATTACCTAGTCTGAACATGCTGCGATAGTGAATGGGCAGGTTGCCTAGACATAAGAAGATCCACAAGAAAATTCTGTACATTTCTCAAATCAAATATCATACCTTAGTCAGCCAAAAGACAAGAATCAGTGCCAAGGTCTTCAACTAAAGCTGAGTACAGAATGTTATCATATATTGCAAATGAACGTTATCAGATACTCCATCATTTCTACAGTATATACCATATTGTCGTTTTTATTTATTTCTCTATTTTTTTAAATTTGATTATTTCTTTCTCTTTGAATTTCATTTCTTATATAATATAATAATTCAAAAATGAAATCAACTGAAAATTATAATCTTTTTGCATATAAAATGATTTAATATTCAAAAAAATATAGATAAAAATTATAACTTTTTCAGTTATACTATATAGAACATAATGTCAGTATATTCTATATGTTTACATTTTGACAACATCAAATATTTTTTTCTTTATTTATTTTGTCGTAACTATACACTATGTTTTTACGTTCTAAACTGTTTCCGAAAAATTATATTTTGAAAATTCAGCATGTATTAAATCATTTAAAACAACATTGATCAACAATAAATACTTTCACATACAATTTTCATCCATTAATCAGTTTAGTTTGATTTCATTAAACATCTATCAATATATATCATCATATATCCTATAGTATGAGAATATTTTTTTTATAGTTATACTTTATTAAGAAATCATTAGAATATAGACAAATAGTATGAGAATATTTTGTTTATAGTTAGAAGGATAAAAACATGATAACACTGTTTTTGGCTATTGAATTTATTTCTTATTTAGTGGTGCCATATTCCTTATTGTTATTGAGAACTTGGTTAGTAGACAAACTCACCGAAGATCTAAGCCAAAGTTATTTAAAATTGTTTCTAGAAGTTTAAAAATTTATATCAGTTTAAAAGTGTTCAAGCAAAGTTCGTAGAAGTTTCCTATTTATTTTTCTTCTAGGGGATGGTTTTGATGTGGTTTATCTTAGTGACAAACTGTTGCTTGGGATATTATATGTTTTATTTGATAGCTTGTTTTATCAAACCCTTCTTAAGGTCAGTACACTTGATCATTCTAACAACTCTTAAAGACTTATTATAGTATGCAAGAAACTTTGGTTACCTTCAAAAAAAATGTAAGACTAAATCAATTTAAGAAAAGTAAACTTAAATTAAATATCATATTAGGTGGATACACCTTTTTATTTTACGCGTAGACTTTAATTCGTATTACATGTTTATTTGAGTGTTGCAAAGACATACAATCTTAAATCTTAATTACTCAAATTCAGTTCTTAAACTTGGCCTCAAGGTCTTTGACAACATTGACATCCAACTGGAACGCCATAGCCAGAACGTCAGGGTTGATGGGTGGCTTCGACCCAAACACAGTATCTGCGATCGTGATGACACCAGCGTTCTGACTACTCAGTCCCGCAAAGGCTACCGCAGGAGTTTTTCCAATATTCACCTGAAAATGTATCATTCCTATGGGGAATACAAAAACGTCACCTGGCTGCAACACTTTGGCGAATAAACGATTGTTATCTTGATTGGAAGAAACAAAACCAACGTATAATGTTCCCTTCAAAAGGACAAGGATCTCAGTGCCGCGAGGGTGCGTGTGAGGTGGGTTTTGGCCATATGGCGCATAATCTATGCGAACCAAGGATATTCCCATAGTGTTTAGCCCTGGAATCTGATCGACATTGACTGTTGTCACGTTGGATTTGACATCATTATCGGTGTTTCCAGCCTCATTAAGACCTGAGTAGAAGAAATCTTCTGCCTTGGCTTGCTTTGGATCCTTACAAAACTTACCATTCACAAAAACTGCACACAGATTTCATTTCAAAGAATATGTTATCATAATGTAATCAGCTTAAGGAGAAAAAAAAGATGTTTTATACGTACCTCCATTTTTGGGGTCATCAATCGCAACACAGAAGTCTTGGAGTGGGCTTGGATCATAAGCTTTGGCAAAGGAAATGACCAAAGCTAATACGGTAATCAAGATTGAAACCCTCATTTTCAAACTAGAGGTTTTGCCAATGCGTTTTCAAGTGTGTTTATATGTTTGTTGTTTGTGAATTGTGAAGCATTTTAGCTCAGTATTTATAAGGCAAGAGCTGAAGAGCGTATGCCATATTTGACGTGGTCCAAAGTCATTCTATACATTTGTAGTTCGGATGTTTCAATGTGGTAGTTCAAAAACGTTTAACAAGTCAATTAATAACCTAACCTAATCTATCTTTATTTAAAATATTATCTGCATGACTACGTACACAGCACCACGATCTTGTAAGTTACTAATTTGTAATATAGCGTTTCCTTGTACCACCTTCTAGGTTATAGGGTGGTAGAATATAGGTGTAAATTCTTGGCGAATAAAATATATATACAGATCACCAGAGGCTATAGGCATAATAAGTTAAGCTGAAAAAGTAGCATTTGAATATTTGAACATGGTGTAAATTACGATTTGGAGGGAGAAAGTAGTTTTTTAAAATTTTGCCAAGAAAATATAATATTACGACTCTAGCAGAAACATACATTCTTATGATTTTGATGGAAAATAGAATATTATGTTTTAACTGTAAATGTTATTTTATGATTTTAACGTGAAATTTCATTGTTACAATTTTGAAGGCGAACCAAACTTTTACCGTTTTTTCACAAAATATAGTTTTATAGGTGGAAAACGTAATTTTATAGTTTTAGTCTAAAATATAATTTACGATTTAATCACAGTAATGAGGATCGATCGATCTGGTCATGAGATTTGACCAATTCGTGTGTAAGGAGAGACCAATCTCAGGTGGTGTTATGGATCAACTGATCTCGGGTTTTGGGTCAACCGATTTCGGGTATGACAAGGATCGACCAAGCTTGATCTCAAGTATGAATCTACCATTTCCGTGCTGTTGTGAGGCAAATTTTCTGGGCTTAGTTGATTAGGCCAGAAATAAAACTAAAGTGGTTGGAGCTAAGTCCAATAGTCTATGGAAAGACTATATAATATGTTTAATATAATTGATTGCCTCCTAATACTCACAAGACAAGAAATTTGAGATTTGAGAGAGAGGCAATATGCTAGAGATTCAAGGAGAATTTATACAAGGTTGAAGAGAAGAAGAAAGAAAAATCGGTTAAGTCTGCTTATTTTTCATTGGAATGTGAGTTTCATCTCCTATACACACAAGTTTAGTAAGGTTAAATCTTTAGTTTATTGTTGTTATTTCTCTAGGTGAATAAAATAACACTGGGATAGTTGTGTTAAAAAACTCTTGTAACCATTTGGTAATAGTGAATCATTGAGAATGTCCCGTTGTTCGCAGATATACTGGTTAAAAAATTAGGTAAACAAATCTCTTGTATCTTTAACAAACTCAAATAACAAGAAGAAGGGTACTAATGTTAATTAGCATGAGGTTTTTTTTTTCTCAACATCGCGAGACGAAACGAAGCCAAATAACAAACTCTGATTCAAACGGAATAGATGGCATGATCCAACCTATGCAGTTAGATCCAAAGTCAGTATTAAAGTGAACAAATGATTTGATAAAAATAGTAATAAAACATCTTCACTTGTAACATGGATATCCACTTAAATAAACGAAATATATATATACATATATATATCAAATAGAGATATTAATCATAATTTTAAACTAAAAACAAGAGGAAGGATATAAGAAAAGAACAAAGACTCTCCACACACACTAGATTCATGTATATTCTAGATTCTTCTTCTTTAAGTCAATTCTTGTAAAAGAAATTAGCAAATTTTATTTGAATAATACCTTTAATAGTACCCAAATTACAAAATTTAAGGTAATAGCTGTTGGTTTAAGCTTGAAAGTTGAAAAGAAATATGAGTTGACTCGAAAAATAAGTAAAGACCTAATCTAACCGAGCTATGGTTTATTGAAAGGATTAGGAAATATAGAATTATATTATGGTCATAGAGTTTAGGAGTTATATATTTCTATATATAAGGAGATGCTAAGATATAGCATAACTTATGAGTTGTGAGATTGAGAGCTTTAGTTTTTGAGTGAGTTTTCTAAAGCAATAAAGAAAAGTGTTCGTTAAACTTGACCTTTGAATTCTATATTTGGTATCAGAGCCATTACTAAAACCTAAATCATGAGATACGAGATTTACGGAGAAGACAACCAAACATGAGCGACGTGAAAGAAGAAACCGAGATAAACACCAAAGAAGCTGGATCCTCCTCGGTCAAATTTCCGATGTTGGATTCTTCAAACTATACTGTCTGGGCTATGAGAATGAAAATTGTTCTTAAAGTTAATAAAGTATGGGAAACATCGTGGGAGTAAGCATGAGGAGAAGAATAACATGGCTATCACTCTGTTGTTCCAATCTATTCTTGAGATGCTAACACTATAAGTTGGAGATCTTGACACAGAAAAATCAGTTTGGGATGCAATTAAGGCCAGACATGTTGGAGCTGAAAGAGTAAGAGAAGTAAGATCACAAACCCTCATGGTAGAATTTGATAGACTCAAGATGAAAGAAGTAGATACAATCGATACTTTCGTCGGAAGACTATCAAAGATCTCGTCTATATCTGCATCTCTAGGAGAGATCATGGAAGAACTAAATCTTGTGAAGAAACTCTTGAAAAGTTCGCCAAGGAAGAAATATATTCACATTGTTGCATCCATTGAGCAAGTTCTTGACCTAAATACAACAAGTTTTGAGGATATCGTCGCGTATGAAGAAAGAATATGTGAAGAGAAAGAAGACCAACAAGATGATCAAGGAAAATTAATGTACACCAACATGGAGTCGCAACATGAGAACTATGGTGGTAATAAAAAAAAGGACGTGGATGGTCTAACTGGAGAGGAAGAGGCTGAGGCCGCTATGGCTCATTTCAAACTCAATGAGATGCTTATAGACAAGGATAAGACAGAGATGCAACACACATCACATGCTTCAGAAAAAGCCGGTCACTATGCGTATAACTGTCCCGATAGACTACTCAAACTTCAAAACACTATTGAGAAGAAAGATGAAGATAACTCAAGATGCCGATGACTAAATGATGCACAGAGTATTTTATCTTAACAAACAGAAGGTAATCCAACCGTACTGTTTGAAGCCGAGCAACGCATGAAGAACATGTGGTACCTTGAAAATGGAGCAAGTAATCACATGAGTGGAAATCGCATGTTCTTTAACAAACATGATGAAGGAATTACGGGAAATGTTTGTTTTGGAGATGATTCCCGTATTGATATAAAAGGAAAGGGATTGATAAATTTTGTTTTGAAGGGAGGCAAAAGAAAAGTGTTGAACAATGTCTACTATATACAGGGGTTGAGAAGTAACATTGTTAGCTTAAGACAAGCCACCGAAGAAGGCTGTGAAGTGAGGATGAAAGATGATCTATTGATGCTCTTTCATCGAGAAGGACATCTGATGGTTAAAACTACAAGATCAAAGAATCGGCTATGTGAAGTCATCTTACAAGTCAATAACATTCAGTGCCTACAAATAGCAGTACTACTGAGTCATCAAAATGGCATGCGAAGCTCAAACACATCAACACTGAAACAATGAAGATGATAATCAATAAAGATTTAGTTGTTGGTATACCTCACATCACAGTCGGAAAGGAAACATGTATGTCTTGTCAACTTGGAAAGCAAACTAGGCAGTCATTCCTGCAATCAACCTTGTACCATGCAACTCATCCTCTTGAGCTTGTTCATGGAGATCTTTGCGGTCCTATCACACCACCTACGCCGGGACAAAAATTATATGTGTTCGTACTTATTGATGATTACTCTCTTTATATGTGGACAGTGTTGCTAAAGGAGAAAAGTGAAGCATTTGAGAAATTTAAAAAATTCAAGAAACTTGCAGAACAAGAAACAAGAGCACTGATGAAGAAGTTTCGGACAGACAAAGGTGGTGAGTTTGTATCACATGAATTCAAGATCTACTGTGATGAAAACGAGATCAGTAGACACTTCACGGCCCCATACTCTCCTCAACAAAATGGGGCCCTTGAACTTCGTAATTGGACACTGCTAGAGTGACAAGAAGCATCTTGATACACATGAGTGTGCTAAACTACTTATGGGGAGAATCAGTAAGGCATGCTACCTACTTAATTAATAGAATTGCAACAAGATCACCACTCGACAAGACACCATACGAAGCTTTGCGTGACAGAAAACCTAATATTGAGCATCTTAGAGTCTTTGGTTGTGTATGTTATGCGAGAACAGAAGCAGCTGGTAGAAAGAAACTTGACAATCGATCAAAGGTCTTGATACACCTAGGAAAAGAGCCTGGCTCGAAGGCATACTGATTGTTTGATCCTTCGAGCAAGAAAATCATAGTAAGCCGTGATGTGATTTTTAGTGAAGATAAAAGTTGGAACTGGAAAACGGTTGAGTCGGAAGAAGGTAACAACTCTGGTACATTTCTGATTAGCGTAAGAGGATTGCAAAGTGATGAAAATCATTCTGAGAGTCGAGTAATGAGAGAAGATGAGAGTACCGTTGAAATTAATGAAGAAGAAGAACAAGAAAATGGTGATGACCAAGAGATCCAAGAGAACAGTCTCAGTCACAACTAAGAAGATCTACTAGAGTAAGTACAAAGATAATTAAATCACATCCAAAGTATGCTAAAACACACTATATCAAATGAAGCTAAATAACTGAAAAGTTGGGTTTATGCTTATGAAGATGAACTTTTCGAGATTGAAAAGAATAACACATGGATTCTCGCCAACCTTCCTTTAGGTGTAAAACCAATCGGGTTGAAGTAGGTCTTTAAATAAAGAGGAATGCTGATGGGAGAATTAGAAAATACAAGGCACAACTAGTAGCAAAGGGATATGTTCAAAGACATGGTGTTGAGTATGATGATTTTTTACTCTAGTGACTCGTGTAGAAACAATCCGCTCGATCATCGCTTTAGCAGCCTCTAATGGATGCGAAATACATCATCTTGATTTAAAAACCGCATTCCTCCACAGAGAAGTGAAAGAAGAAGTATATGTTACCCAACCCTAAGGATTTATAATCAAAGGGAAGGAAGAAAAAGTATAAAAACTAAAGAAAGCTCTCTATGGCTTAAGACAAGCACCTAGAGCTTGGAATATGAAGCTGAATGCGATCCTCCGTGAATTTGGGTTTGAGAGATGTTCAAAGGACCCATCAATTTATAAGAAAGAAGACAAGAAGGGTGTTCTCATCATATTTGTATATGTGGACGACTTACTTATTACGGGCTCTTCGCAGAAATCTATAAAAACGTTTAGGCGGGAGATGGCAACTAAATTTGAAATGAGTGACCTTGGCAAGTTAACTTACTAATTATGCATTGAAGTTCGTCAACACGAAGGAGGTATCACGTCGATGCATGATATGTATGCACGAAAAATTCTTGAACAAACATGGTATGAATGCGTACAGTCTATCTCATATACTTATGGACTTGAATGTAAAGTTGTCGAAGTCACCTCAAGAAAGAAGCATGACGAGAGGGAGTATTGAAGGAGCATAGGTTTCCTTCGATAGATGTTGCATAGGCGTCCAGGTCATTTCTTTCAGTGTTAGAGTGCTTAGTAGATACATGCATCAACCTAAGGAGTCACACGGCGCAGCTTTGAAACAAGTTTTAAGGTACTTACGTGGAAACAACTACTCTTGGTCTTCGTTTTTACGGACAACGAAGTTGGAATTAATGGGCTACAATGATAGTTCACACAATGTTGAAGTTGACGATGGTAAAGCATGAATGGTCACGTGTTTTATCTCGATGAGAGTCCAAAAACATGGTGCTCGTGAAAACAAGAGATAGTTGCTTTATCATCGTGTGAGGTCGAGTTCATGGCAGCAAACAGAGGCGGCAAAGAAAGGGATTTGGCTTCAGGAGTGATATACCTTGTTATTTACCATTTAAGACTATCATTTGGACCCTATTTGGAGTTTACTATGTATGTCTAGACTGTGTTTTAGAGTATTTTCAGTTCAAGATACGTTTTGGAGCATTATGGAGATAATGAAGCTTGATAGAGCATTCATAGAAGATATCCAATTGTTGTTCACAATCAGCTAAGTCAGAGACGAGGTCAAGCCTGACCATCGATCGACGGTGCATGCTTATTGTCGATCTACGCTCTACGCGCAGAGCAATTGGCCGACTTCAAGCCCAAGTCAAGATAATTTATAAGATTGCATGGGTGATTTTTGACCTAGTTTATAAGGTCTTGCCATTTTTTAGGCAAAAGACAAAAATTTCATATGACATAAAGTATTATTTACAGCTTTATAGTTTTCTTAATAATTTTGGGGAGAAGATCTGAACTCTTTCAGAGATTTGTATTGGAACTCCATTATCTATTCTATGTGTTCTAATATTCAGTTTATCATGTTTTCTATGATTATGTCTGAGTAATTCTCTTATTAGATTTAGGGTTCATTATGGTATTGATGGATTAGCCCAAAAATAGGATTGCTAGGATGATTAGATATCCATCTTTGGAATTGTGTTTAATGCTTACGTTTTAGAGTAGCTAACTAGAACCCTGAACCTAGTACATAGACAACTACGAGAGTAGGTTCTTTGCCTGAATTGATTCCATTGATTTATGTTGTTAGATACATGCGAGAGCTGGCTTAATTAACCTAGCAGACGCACTTCCTGTCCGATAACTGTCGGTCGACACTAGGGCTTTGCCGTCGATCGATGGTCGACTCCTCTATTTGCATACGAGAGTTGGAACGAGAGGTGGTCGAACTTTTTCCTTGCATATTTCATAATTCCTTGCATCTTATTCATTATAATTCACATACCTGAAACCCTAAATCTATATTTTCATTATTCGAGTCAATTAACTTATTCAGCAAATTTTCTTTATGGTATAAACTCTCATCACAAAACCCATTTTTATAGCTTACCTAGCCTAACCTTTAGGACTCAAAAATATATTGTGTGCCCTCGCTCTGGGGATTTGATCCCTAAGTAATACAATTTGACCTCTCTTGGCAAAAGTAGTTTATAGGGTTAATTTGGTAGATTGTTTGCTTAATTATAAATCCTAACCCGCACACTGTCAAATTTGGCGCCATTTTCGGAGAGAAAGGATCACCATTAGATTTATTTTCTAGGATTTAGTCTAGGTTTTTCTTTTACTACAAGTTACTAATAATTTCTTTTTCTTGTTTTTCAGATGGATGCCCAACAATACTAGAAGCCAAAAGAACAAGGAATTACTCCTCTTATACCCTGTTTTAATTGAACGTTCAAATCGCAAGCAAACCCGACTAGCATCGATCGACAATAGCATTCGGCCGCCGATCAACACCCGCACATCAACATCGATCGACAGTACCCCTTCGCCATCGAGCGACGGTAATTCCAGAAAGATGGTTGCGACACGAATTGTGGTTCGAGACGACAGAGGGGGCATGTATGACCTTGAAGTTCATCTTTATAACGCAACATGACAGAGGATTGATGAACATGGACTTGTGATCCCTGAACCAGAAGCAGACGCTGCAGCAGCTTGACCTGAAGTGGCCGCCCAAGCTGCTCAACGAACATTGGCAGACTACAACCGTCCTGACCAGTTCTACGCCAACAGATCTGCCATTTTCCCTCCAGGTTTTTAGAGGAATGATTTTGAGATCATATCGTCCTTCTTCGCACTTGTTGCACAAACACCTTACCATGGGTTGTGTCATGAGCACCCAATGAATCACTTGGAGCGATTTGAGGATCTAGTATCGTTGAGCCATTGGAGTCCCCGAGGACTATCTATTCTGCAAGCTCTTCAAATACTCACTCGCTGGAGATGCTTTGCATTGGCTCAAACAACTACCACCAGGATCTCTGACATCCTGGACGGACATCAAAAATGCATTCCTGCGAAATTTCTTCGATGATGCACGTGTAGAAGACTTGAGGAGCAGGATTTCCACGTTCACACAAGAGCCTGGAGAATCATTCAGAATCTCCTGTTTCAGATTCAAGTCTTACCAAAGGACTGTCCACATCACAGTTTCAATGAAGTGCAACTTCTCAGAACGTTCTTTAGAAGGGAAATTCAGCACTAGGAGTCCAGAGGAAACAACGAGACTTATCAAGAGCTTGGCATCTAGAAATAACACCAAGAACTCTAACTACGATAGGTAGAAATCAGCCCCAACCTTGAGCAGGGAGAAGATAGATGAGTGCAAAGCTAAGCTGGAAATTGTTTAGAAGTTTCTCAAAAAAAAAACAGGAAGTGAAAGCCCTGAAAGATGAAGAAGAAGAAGAAGATGTGAATTTTAGGTGGAAATGGTTTCCAGAAACAAGGAAACCAATGATACAACAAAAACTCCTACGGTGGCAACATGAGTAACTACTATCAGAATTCAGAATAGAAGAAGCCTCATGAGAGTTAATTGGAGGTTATGGTTGATAGGATACAGGAGTATCAGCAACAGATGACTGTAAACTTTAATGAAAATATAGATGCCATGTACGTCAACCTGAACACCAAGTTTGAAGCTTTCAACACCCATGTCAAGAAGCTATAGAGTCAAGTGGTCCACACGAGTGAGGCCATTCAAAGACATGTACATTGATCAAAGAAAAAGAGGAGGCTAATCATAAGCACCACGTCAATGCACTAATAGGAGAAGATTTGTGGTAAGAAGTGGAGAAAGAACAGCTTCACGAAGGATATTTTCGTGTGGAAATTTCCATGTCTTTCGGCAGTTCACATTGGTGTCGATCGACACTCGATCCAGAAAGTCGATCGACAACCGATCCAGAAATTCGATCGACACCCAAGCCAGAACGTCGATCGACACCCAAGCCAGAACGTCGATCAAAGGAACCTGGACAATATGTTTCTTTGTGCGAATCTTTTAACGCCCCCTAACAACTGAAGCAATACGTCTACTTAGTCTGAGTGCTGGATTGTTTGTCAGACTTATAAGGATGGAGAACCAGGAACAGACCGCCAGTACACATGATCCCATGACATAAGAAGGATGCTCTAAAAGGAAACAAAAGATCCCCAAACATCTTCTCAGAGAAGCATCTGATAAAGAGATGGATGGATTTGCGAAAAGAGTTTTTAAAATTCCCTTAGATACTCCATTTAATGAAGCATATTATACTCATAGATTGTGTATGTTTTTCAGGGAATCCAACGAAATAGAAGAAGGCATTGAACGCATTATCCTCAAGAAGAAAAGTGACCCTGGGAAGTTTGTGATCCCATGTCTTGTCCAGGGTCACGAGTATCCTAACGCCCTCTGCGACACTAGGTCAGCAGTGAGCATTATGCCCAGAGTCATGGCAGAAAAGCTAAACCTCAAAGTTTAGCCTTCTGGTGACTCTTTCACCTTTGTGGATTGCTTCAAAGTAAACCCAGGAGGACAAACTAGGGATGTTCCACTGCAGACACACAATTTCTTAGTTCCAGTCGACTTCCACATTATGGATATCAAGATTGACTTGAACTCCTCCTTACTTCTTGGAAGGGCATTCATGGCAACAATGGGAGCCAACTGCGAAATGAAGTTAAACAGGTTGTACCTATACTTGATTGATTCATACAGTTTTTATGAACCTGTTAAAGTGAAGAACAAGGCTACTCAGATTGAATTGGGTAATGATCCTGGTTTGATCGCTACATGCTTCTGAAAATAAGATCAAGATGATGAGCCTACAGACTCAGCATCGATCGACACCTAACCCTTGGAATCGTTCAACGGTCCCTTCAACCAGAACCTGTATGGATCCCACCATTTAACATCGATCGACGTTTACGACCCAGCATCGGTCGACGGTGTTGCCCCAGAATAGAACGACGAAGATAATCAAGAAGAGATAGTCTACACTGGGCAACAATACCATGAGAGGATGCACGAACCTGACAACCAAGAGTACGATGAGTCCTACTTTGTTGAAGAAGCAGTCGAGTACCATGCCTTTGCACTAGAAGAATCTGGAAATTTGAGAGGATCAATTGGGAGCTGGAAATCGGCATCGATCGATGGTGACTCTGTACCATCGATCGACGTACACCAGACAGGATACATTGATGATTATGGATACCTCAGGCCAGACGAGTTTGGAATCATGAGAGACCTAGATGGATATGCACGCGAATGTATGGACGAGTTCTTCATGTATTTGACGAGGACATCACATACATACTGGTTATGGCAATGGAGCAGGGAATCTCTTCAGAAATCAAACATCTGGTGAGGCAGTCAACTCGGCATTGATCGATGGCAACACTAGGCCATCGATCGACAGTCACCATGCAGCATCAGGGCATAAGCTGGTAAGAGAAGAGCTAGTGCAAAACAAGCTTAACGAATTTTATATTTCTCAAGACTTGATGAGAAATAGTCTCTACCAGAGTTTGGAGGATATTTCAGAGCCACATATGCAAAGCTTAACATGATGACAAAACGCATTCAAGCACTCAAAAACGAGATGCACAGACTGTCCTTAACACAACAAAAGATGGGAAATGAGCAGGAAAGAGCAGATGCAGCTGTAAGAAGTTTTATCAGTGCATGGTTTGGGACGAGCAGTGAATATGTGGATACTAATTTTCCACAATGGTTTTACGACTTACCTTCCTAGTCCAGAGGTCACAACGTCGAGCTTAAGACTATAACCAAGCGCTGAGTGGGAGGCAACCTACTGTGTAGTAAGTTCCATTTTGATTTTTCATTATTCATTTACTTATTACGTTTTTATCTATTTACTTTAGGTTTTCAAAGGAAGAGCAGAACAATTCGAGTTCAGCATCGGTCGACAAGACAACCTCATCATCGGTCGACGTCTTGGATGGTTTACTATCAGTCAACACCCAACAACCACCATCGTTCGATGCTCCTTGCGGAGTTTGGTAACATCGATTTCTCTCAACTTTTTACTTATGATTTAGTTTTTATTAACCAATACCGACTGGATATCACTGGGGACAGTGTAATTTAAGTCTGAGGAAGGTTTGCTGATGCTTTTATCTATTTTAATTTTTTTATTTATTAATTTTTTCAAATAGTTTTAATAGAGTCAAGAAGGGATTAGGATCATAACTTATTTATTGACTAACCATACTTTAATAACATTCTTAGACATGTTGATTGCAAAGAGTACTAGAGATGCCAAAGTGGATCATCCTGCCATTAGATCACGCTTACTAAGAAAATCTGAAGGAACCAAAGCTGATCTCCAACCTAATACTCACTACTTTGCTTGCTTTGGGTCTTGGTATACATTGGATCGGATTCCTTCTGCAAATATGTAAGGTACTAGTCCATTAATTCTGATTTCCTTTCTCTCTTTCTCTTCAGGATCTATAATAGAAAAGATTGATATGATTTCCTGAGATGCAGAGGGGTAGGTACATTATCCATGACCCCACTATTCTAATTCAAAGGAATGATCACACATTGTTGGAAGCGAGGGGAATGTACATTACCGATGACCCCATTATTCGCCTACAACTTTGTATAAAAAATAGAAATGAGATGACAAGATGGACTGTAGCAGTATCATTGTCCATTGAATTTGAGATTTAAAAGATTCTGAAAGAAAATAGGAAATATATGGATCAAGAAAGGCTTTATACCTATACATGCAAATTTGCAGGAGTTAAGTCCATGTGTCCTCTGATCGATACTCCCAAGATAAAGTCTGCACTTTATTTTTATACAAAGAAATGAGATTAGTACAGGGGTGAGTAAGATTAGTATTTGTTGAGTTCCTTATATAATGGATTTGGTTGCTATACTAGGATAAGACACATAAAGTTTCTCTTTGATCAACACTATTTGATGTGGTTGTAATGTAGTAGGGTGATAGTCATGCTTATGTATTATGTGAGCCCCTGCTTTTCAAACCTCTTTCACAAGCTGCCTTTGTTTTACTTGAGGACAATTAAAAGGTTAAGTCTGGGGGAGTTGATGTACCTTGTTATTTACCAGTTTAAGACTATCATTTGGACCCTATTTGGAGTATACTAAGTATGTTTAGACTATGTTTTAGAGTTTTTTCAGGTCAATGTATGTTTTGGAGCATTATGGAGATAATGGAGCTGGATAGAGCATTCAGAGGAGATATCCAATAGTCGTTCACAATCAGCTAATCAAAGACGAGGTCAAGCTTGACCGTTGATCGATGGTGCATGCTTGTTATCGATCGATGGTCTACCCGCAGAGTAATTGGCCGACTTCAAGCCCAAGTCAAGATAATTTACAAGAATGCCCCTGAACGAGTTTCGACCTAGTTTATAAGGTCTTACCATTGTTTAGGCCAAAGACACAGATTTCATAACACACAAAGTATTATTTACAGCTTTATAGTTTTCTTAATAGTTTTGGGGAAGATCTGAATTCCTTCAGAGATTTGTATTGGAACTCTATTATCTATTATATGCATTATATTAGTCAGTTTATCATATTTTCTATGATTATGTCTGAGTAATTCTCTTATTAGATTTAGGATTTATTATGGTATAGAGTTAGGTTGAATAGTAAGTTCTTTGCTTGAATTGATTCCATCGAGTTAGGTTGTTAGATACATGCGAAAGCTGGTTTAGTTAACTTAGCGGACACACTTCCCGTCCGATAACCGTCGATCGACACTAGGCCTTCGTCGTCGATCAATGGTTGACTCCTCTGTTTTCATACGAGAGTTGGAACAAGAGGGGGTCGGATTGTATTTAAGGTCCTTGCATATTTCATAATTCCTTGCATCTTATTCATTATAATTCACGTACCTGAAACGCTAGATCTATATTTTTCTTATTTGAATCAGTTAACTTATTTAGCAAATTTCCTTTTCAGGAAAAAACTCTCATCACAAACCCCTTATTTATAGCTTACATAGCTTAACCTTTAGGACTTAAAAATCTATTGTTTGCCCTCACTCTCTGTGGATTCGATCCCTAAGTACTACAATTTAACATTTCTTGGCAAGAGTAGTTTATAGGATTAATTTGATAGATTGTCTGCTTAATTATAAACCTTAAACCGCACGCTGTCAAGGAGCTTCTTAGTGAGGTCATCGGAGAAGGCTTCAAGAAAGTAACCATACGAGTCGATAATAAATCTGCCATTGCACTTACTAAAAACCCTATCTTTCATGGACGGGGTAAGCTTATACATTGAAGGTTTCACTTCATACGAGAGTGTGTTGAAAATGAACAAGTAGACGTTCAGCATGTTTCGGGAAATGAACAAAGAGCTGATATACTAACTAAGTCACTTGGAATAATCAAGTTCAAGGAGATGAGAAGCCTTATTGGAGTCCAAGTCGTGAGTGAAGACGAGTTCAGGCTTAAGGGGGGGGGAATTTTGGTTTAAGCTTGAAAGAAAAGAAAACTCGAGAAATAAGTTAAAGACATAATCCAACCGAGCTATAGTTTATTGAAAGGATTAGAAAATATAGAAATATGCTAACTTCATAGAGTTTAGGAGTTATCTAATTTTCTATATAAGGAGATGCTAAGATGTAGCATAATTTATAAATTGCGAGATTGAGAGCTTTAGTTTTTGAGAGAGTTTTTTAAAGCAATAAAGAAAAGTGTTATTTAAACTTGATCTTTGAATTCTATTATATCACATCATGCTCAGACTAAAGATTGGTCTTGTTTGAACTGAGTTCGGCCGGTTTGTAGCAAAAGACTAAACTCGTCGGTGGGCAGTTTTGAAGACGTTTTCTTACTAAACTAGGAAGATGTTTCTTGTATATATGTTGAAAGAGAGTACAACAAAGAGGATGCCGGTGGTCGGCTAAATAACCCTAATACAAATCGGTATTTCTCAGATCTAATCCTAACCCTAGCCTTTTGTCTCCAGAATCCCCTCTCCCGTTTGTCCTCTCGTCCCTTTTTATAGACTGTTCCCTTTTAGGGTTTCCTGGGTCGAGTCGCTTAATGGGCCTTGGTCGAATGGGCCGAGTGCCCGTCCCTATGAGTAGCCTCTGTTTTCCTGGCCCAGCCGGATGAACGAGGTTCGGCGGCTAAAAGCTTTTCGAGATGGAGTGCGTGTTGGCTACACGCTTTGAGCCGCGAGCCGGGTCTTCGACAAACGACTTCAGACTCGTCGGACCAGGCCAGCTATTTCATGGGCCTTTTAAGGGGATGCAATCCACCTCCTACAGTAAGCCCCCCCCCCCAAGTCCATCGATGATCGGTGTAGACGGTCTCGATGGTTTGTAAATCCTAGTTCGGAAATACCTGGGTTGGCGCGACAGACCGGTTCTTTCGTATGATGGGCTTTACTTTGATCTTTACTCGACATGTCCTTACGTGCTGAGTATTCGTATCGGACGTTTCAGGTGATGCTTATCTGCTCCGCGAGAAAGGATTTCCATTTCAGGATATAACTTGTTTTGTAGAGATGCCTTCTACGAGATCCCCGTTTCGATGACTTCTGTCGCCGGTGATGGGAACGTTCGAGAGATGAGAATTAGACGATACGAACCCCTTTATATCTGAAGGTTGACTGATCTCTGAAATCCGGATCCCCCCCCAAAAGGTCTTTGGGGCCAGGCCCATTTATGCTGGAATTTGAAGGGTCGTGAGTGCTGTAGGCATTTTGAACCCCAACTAGGCCTCTTCTAGCCCTAATGATGGCCTGTGGGAATCGCGCCGCCTCCTCCTCTTAAAAATTGATGTTAGGAGTTTTCCAGGCTCCTAAGGCAAATGTTGTAGTATAAGAGATTGTCGAACCAATTCTAAGGGATTTTAAAGCACTGAGAATGCAAGTATTCACTTAATCTAAGTGCAATCGAATAATGTGTGGTTTTAAACTATAACTAAGAATAAGAAAAGCGATGACTAAAATAACTTCCTTGATTAAGAGAAAGGAGAACTCATGGGAGTAGGGATTAGATCTTGGGTGATCAAACTTCGAACTAAGGATGGAAAATGATCAATCAAACTATCGACCTTAAGCCTAGACACAATTCTAAACAAGCTCTATGTCTAGATGAATGTTCATTTGCTAACATATCTCAAACATCAAATGTCTTTGGTTGAATAATATGAAAGCAATCATTACTAATAAGTATATTAGCTATCTTAGCACCTTTAACAACAAATGTCTTTGGCAAAGTATACTAGAAGCTTAGAAGAGTTGACTCAGGCATTTCATCGAACACCTTGTGAGGTGGGAAATGCCTAAAGCTCAACCTTTGAGAGGCCAACTCAAAGGATTCATTAAGAATACTCTACTAGCAAGGAGTAAGAGAAATCTACACTAAACATCCTAGTTCTAGCCTAATCACCCTTAATCTCCCTATCCCATGAATTCAAAGGTGGATTACTCACTAATCTTCATGATTTTTTCTCAAACCAATATTGGATTCAAGCTTAATCATGTTAAGATAAGTAGATAATGCAAAGAGATAAACAAGATCACAAGAACAATGAAGAATGATTCATAGAAATCAACTTTTCCAAGAGGTTTTTGTGTTTTCTCCAAGAACCAAAGATTATTGCCTGGGTAGGCTACAAGAAGTACTTAAACTTAGGTTTAGAAAGTGTAAAACAATGAAACCCAATGACCAAAAGGTCCCTGAAATGTCTTAAGTTTCGTCCAAGCAAAGACGCGCAACGACCTATGCATATCGCTCCGGTAAGGTCGCTCCAGGGTGGTTTTCGAGCGACAAAGTGAGAGAAGGCCGAGCTACCTGTGCATGTTGCTCCGGTGAGGTCGCTCTGGCTGGGAGCAACCTTGGTAGGTCTCTCTGATGAGGTCGCTCTAGGATGCTCGAACAGGGTGGATATGCCTCTAGTAAATTGGTCATAACTCCTTTATTACATCTTCAAATGACTTGAAACTACTTCCATTAGAAAGCTAACTCAATTTTCTGTGTCTCCACAAAATCTTAGCAACAGAAGATTTCTTTAAATTCTCCATCCATGCTCATCTTTCACTCCTTTTGGATCACAATGCTCCCAAACATCTCAAATCACTCCATGGCACACTCCAACACCTGATAAAGACTCATGTATTCAAAATGCAACCTAAAATGACTAAATCCTAGTCTATATGATCAAAATGCACATGGATGAATGGGTGAAACAATGAAAATATGCAAGACATCAACTCCCCCAAACTTGTTCTTTACTTGTCCTCAAGTGAACTTTCTTGAACTTATAGGAAGAGAGGTTTGAAGGTGGGAGTTCGTAGCCAAAAGAAACACATCTAGAACTCACCTTAACATCCTAAAGAGACATAGCAAATAGCATGAGCACACTCTCTTATTATACTCTAGTTTCTCTAGGCCTATCAATACACTCTTATGCCTTTAAGCAAGTTGCAAAACTCTTCAATTTACAAGCTCTTTAAACCAGCTCTTACATTAGTTCACACACACACACACACACAAGGTGAATTCTCACAAATGGGCACATGATCTCAATCATTTGGCTAGGAAAGCGAATTGTTTAATGAGAATGAAAACGAGGGCTCAAATGCATCATCATTTTTTTAGTGGCTATCACTCAAGAACAAGGAGCTTGATCATTATGCAAAATTTATCTAAGACTAGAGGCAACTCATGCATACATAGGCTTTGAATGGTAACCAAGGGAACAATGAGGAACACCAAGTTCCTTAACATTCCTTAAAAAAATTACCATTCATGAGGAATCGTTTTTCTTTTTCATTCCTTCTCGTTCCTTTTTTCGTAGAGAATTATAGAACAGATTTGTTCCTTGTTAATTTTGATAAGGAATCAGCATTCCTCATCATTCCACAAATTTTATTCCTACTCATTTTTTCCTATCCATTCCTAATGTTTTTATTATGGTACATCCTTTATTCTCATCATTCTACCATTTTCCTAAGTGATCACAAGTTCTAACCCTTCTTCTTCATCCCATGGCCCCAAATAACCTTTGCTCACATCACTCACCAATGAACAGGTTTCTCTTTTTTTTTTACACAACCAACTAGGGACTCTTCACACTCTTTTTATTCCTTAGCTCTAACTTTTCTTCTTTACACATCTCCTCCCCCAAACTTATTTCTTTGTTTTTCTTTTTTTATAGGGGAGGGTTTCTTTTAACACAATCTAGAGCTTCTTTTCATTTCTTTTGGACCCTAATGGCTTTCTTCTTTCCCCAATTTTTTATGTTTTATAATTATCATTTTAAAAATAATTAAAATTAATTTCAATTTTGTGTACCACTGGATTTTTGAACAATTGTTACAAAAATAAAAAGCAATTATTTGATGATCTAATATTTTGAAAGCTGTTCACAAATTAAAATAAATTATTTTAAAATAAATTAGCTGAATTAATCAATTGGAAATTGTTATTTTAGTTATACTGTAGTGACATTACTAACTTATATTTCTTTACTTATACTAATAGCTGAGTTTTTAATATGTTTTAAACATATGTAAAGATCATATTACTTGGATAACAGTAATTTTAATATTTATCATTAGTTATTTGTTGTTCATATTGTAAATTTACGGTTGAGGTGTGGTTGAACAAATCTTATTCAAGTGTTGGACCTATAATAGATTTGTTTTTGGTTAGAATATGAAGCACTCATATGAAAAATCATTGATATAAAAGTGAATATTTGGTGGAGAATGTATAAGTTCACAGATATTGATTAAGAACTTATGATTCTTTGACAAATGCGAGACATGGAATTGTTTTGACTTTCAAGATTAATTGTTTCAGCTCTTAAAGCCAAATGTTCTGCTATGAATTCATCGGGTTAATTTCTGGTTTGACCCTCCATAAGATGTTGAAAAATACGAAGTGACTTCCTCTTCCGTATCTGTTTCTTTTCAAAGACTTGTCTTTGATGTTGTCCCGGTCGTCATCTCTTTGTTCTCAGATTATGCCGATGAGACTACCAAAGCTCCAAAGAGTAAGAAAATCTGAGAAGCACAGAGATTCCATCAACCATGAGATGATCTGTTACAACTTTTTCTTTTGCGTTCACCACCCACACAAACTCTTTCTTTTGCGTTCACCACCCACACAAACTCGACTGCTGCATTCTATCATTCTGAAAAACCAAGAACCTAAAACTTTCACTCTCATCCCCATAAATCAAATCCCAAGATCTACATTTATCACATTGAAAACACTAAACGTGCGAATGGGTGGCTGTAACTGAAAGTAAGATAAATAATTAAAAATAACACTAAATCATACTCTGGATCAAACAAATATCAAAGCGACATGAGTTGATAACAAAATCTCTTATAACAAAAATTTGTGTATTTATAAGAATCGAAAACTGAAACTTCAAACTAAAAGCTTAAAACAACTTTCCTGAAATAATGACCAAAGCTTTCATGTCAAATCCAGTCACCAAGTGCATAAACTGATATAAGATCTTACCTTCAAGCCTTTCCACAGCGTTGTGAGCTTCTTTTTATACTTCAAGAGAAACAATAGTTGTTTCAATTTCAAAGACATGAGACCATTGTTTCTCAAGTACCGACGCAACCAAAAAAAAACATAAATCTCTCAGACGAAGATAATCATGACCAGTATTACAACGGTGAAAAATGTTTAAGAAAAACATCTAGTCGAAAGAATTTAACCGGTAAAATCATTACACTCATGAACAAAATCGTAAAAAAAAAACTTTGTAGTATGGATTCAGGACGGTGGAAATGGCAAAAGGATTATATCGGTGAAAGAACTTTGTCCATACACAAACGAAGTAAATTAAGCTACCTGAGAATCCAGTAGCAGCATATACACTCCCATGATCTTTCCACCACGGCGAACATTCCTGGCCTCCCATAAACAGAGCAACCGGAGGAGGAGCGGCCCTTCTACAAATCGGAGAGGAATACCGAGACGTTAGCCATATCTCATAGAATTAGTTTACCGGTTAGCTTCGAAGAATGAAACGATGATTCTCACAGTAGGAAATCTTACTGTTTTATAGATGAACCTCCACTGCCTTGCATAATCAGAAATCGCAGTGAATGTAGATCGTGTATGAGAGATTATTGGAGGATTTAAGAAGATTATTTCGTAACTGGTACCGTTTCTGTCTCTGAGGAAGAAGATGAAAGAGCTTTTGAGAAGAACTAATCGACATGAGTTTTGGAGAGGCGACGAAGAAGAACACGACTCTAACCCTAATCAAAACGCGGCGCTTCATCAAGGCGAAGCCGACAAAAGGCCGTATATGATACTAAGCCCAAACGAATTGCACAAAATGCATGAAGTCAACAAAAAGAAGCCCATATGTAAGGAATGTCCAAACGAATTGAGCCAGGGACTTAATGAAACGCAGAGTTTTTTAGACATGGACACGTGGCAGAGTCACCAGGAGAGAGACACACTCTTCTTTATAATAATAGATATTTTTATAACGAATAAAAAAATTTAGCGTAAGACAAAAACTTATCTAATGCCCTTTCATACCGCATCTGTAACAAACTTTTTTTTTGCCTTTTATCGTCCCGATCATTTTCATTTTTGGGAAAGTTTTTTTTTTCATAAGACAAAAGCTTCTTCCTCGTCCTCTTCCACGACCACAGTTTCTATTGCCTCTACACCTTTATCCTTTCTTATATTAAAAATACATGATGGTTTATTATCATGAGTTTTTTCAGTTTACATAAAAGATTTATATCAACTCCAATTATTTTGTAAATCCTTTTTTCAAAGATTTAATTTTCTTTTTTTTTTCTTTCAAGATTGAATTACTTAATAATCTTAGGATCTATTCTCATGATACATCTCATTTTATAAACCATCATCTAAATTGGTGTAAGATCACATGTCTTTATCCTTTTCTCGTTTGATATAATTTTTAACTTATCGATGATTTCTTAAAGTTCATTTTCTTTTAGGTGCATCTTTGCATATCCCATAATGTCAGAGGCACTTATTTTGAGCTTTGTTAAACTCGACATGATAACAATATTCATAGAATATCATATAAAAATATAATAACGCAGAAATTAAGTAATAATTAAAAATAAAATTATAGTTATTAATTAAATGAAAAAAATTAAAGAGCATAATTAAAATTAGAGACTTAGCCTACCACATGATTTGAGCAGAGATAGTCTTTCATGTTGATTATTTTTTAAGCGACTAAACCTTCCATATGATTCGAAAAGGCAAAGTCTACCATTTTGAGTATTTTATACAAGGTCCGAAGAGATATATTCTTCTATTTTGACATTTTTATTATTCACAAAGGTAAAGTCTACCACTTGTTTCTCTGATCGTGAAATCATAACCTATCATAACGATCAATTGGGAAAGACAATGTACATCATCCCAAAAAATAAACGGAGAAAGTCTAGCCTATCACTCTAAAACAATAATAAAACTAAAATAATCAAAATTATTAAAAATCTAAATTAAATTTCACCTTGTTGGTATAATATCGCTTAATTTAAAAGCCTCGTGCTAATAACATGTTGTATTTGTGAGATTTTAATCTTTTAATAGAAGTGATATTTTTATAAAGAATAAATAATTCTGGCATACGACAAAAACGTATCCAATGTCCTTTCTTACTGCATCTATAGCAAACTTGTTTTATTGCCTTTTATCGTCCCGACCATTTTCATTTTTGAGAAGTTCTTTTTTTCATAGGACATAATCTTCTTCCTCGTCCTCTTCCACGACCACAGTTTCTATCGCGTCTACACCCTTATCCTTTCTTATTAGGAAAACAGTGATGGTTTATTATCATGATTTTTTCTCAGTTTACATAAAAGATTTACATCAACTCCAATTATTTTGTGAATCCTTTTTTCAAAGATTTCTTTTTTTTTCTTTTAAAGTTTTAATTACTTTAAAACCTTAGGATCTTTTTTCATGATACATCTTATCTTACAAACCATCATTTAAAGTGGCATAAAATCTCATGTCTTTATCTTTTTCATCTGATATAATTTTTAACTTATCGATGATTTCTTAAAGTTCATTTTCTTTTAGGTGCATCTTTGCATATCCCATAATTTTTAACATATCCCATAATGTCAGGGGAACTTATTTTGAGCTTTGTTAAACTCGACATGATAACAATATTCATAGAATATCATATAAAAATATAATAACGCAGAAATTAAGTAATAATTAAAAATAAAATTATAATTATCAATTAAATGAAAAAAAAATAAAGAGCATAAATAAAATTAGAGACTTAGCCTACCACATGATTTGAGCAGATATAGTCTTTCATATTGATTATTTTTTAAAAGACTAAACCTTCCATATGATTCGAAAAGGCAAAGTCTACCATTTTGAGTATTTTATACAAGGTCCGAAGAGACATATTCTTCTATTTTGACATTTTTTATTATTCTCAAAGGTAAAGTCTACCACATGTTTCTCTGATCGTGAAGTCATAACCTATCATAACGATCAATTGGGAAAGACAATGTACATCATCCCAAAAAATAAAAGGAGAAAGTCTAGCCTATCACTCTAAAACAATAATAAAATTAAAATAATCAAAATTATTAAAAATCTAAATTAAATTTCACCTCGTTGGTATAACATCGCTTAATTTAAAAGCCTCGTGCTAATAACATGTTGTATTTGTGAGATTTTAATTTTAATAGAAGTGATATTTTTATAATGAATAAATAATTCTGGTATACGACAAAAACGTATCCAATGTCCTTTCTTACTGCATCTATAGCAAACTTTTTTTGTTGCCTTTTATCTTCCCGACCATTTTCATTTTTGAGAAGTTCTTTTTTTCATAGGACATAATCTTCTTCCTCGTCCTCTTCCACGACCACAGTTTCTATCGCGTCTACACCTTTATCTTTTCTTATTAGGAAAACAGTGATGGTTTATTATCATGATTTTTTCTGAGTTTACATAAAAGATTTACATCAACTCCAATTATTTTGTGAATTTTTTTTTTAAAAGATTTATTTTTTTTTCTTTTAAAGATTTAATTACTTTAAAACCTTATGATCTTTTCTCATGATACATCTTATCTTACAAACCATCATTTAAAGTGGCGTAAAATCTCATGTCTTTATCTTTTTCTCATCCGATATAATTTTTAACTTATCGATGATATCTTAAAGCTCATTTTCTCTTAGGTGCATCTTTGCACCTACTACCCAGATCATATCCCATAATGTGAGGGGAACTTTTTTTGAGATTTGTTAAACTCGACATGATGACAATATTCATAGAATATCATATAAAACTATAATAACACAGAAATTAAGTAATTTTTTTAACAAAATAAATAAAGGTATAAATTAAATGCAAAAAATAAAGAGCATAAACAAAATTAGAGACTTAGCCTACCACATGGTTTGAGCAGATATAGTCTTTCATACTGATTATTTTTTGAAGAGACTAAATCTTTCATATGATCCGAAAAGACAAAGTCTACCATTTTGACTATTTTTTTATTCTAGGTCTAAAAAGACATAATCTTCTATTTTGACATTTTCTTATTATTCACGAAGATAAGGCCAACCACATGTTTCTCTTATCGTGAAGTCATAACCTATCATAACGATCAATCGGGAAAAGCAACGTACATCATCCCAAAAATAAATAGAGAAAGTCTAGCCTATCACTCTAAAACAATAATAAAATTAAAATAATCAAAATTATTGAAAATTTAAATTAAATTTCGCCTCATTGGTATAACATTGCTTAATATAAAAGCCTCGGGCCAATAACATGTTGTATTTGTGAGATTTAAAAATATATAATAACAGTGATATTTTTATAAACAATAAATAATTTTGGCATACAATAAAAATATATCCAATTTTCTTTCATACCACATCTGTAGCAAACCTTTTTTTTGTTTGCCTTTTATCGTCCCGACCATTTTCATTTTTTGGAAAGTTCTTTTTTCATAGGACAAAATCTTCTTCCTCGTCTACTTCCACGACCACGGTTTCTATCGCGTCTACACCTTATCCTTTTTATTAGGAAAACATGATGGTTTATTATCATGAGTGTTTTTTTCAGTTTACATAAAAAATTTACATCAACTCCAATTATTTTGTGAATCCTTTCTTTCAAAGATGTAATTTTCATTTCTTTCAAAGATTTAATTACTTTAAAATTTTAGTATCTTTTCTCATGATGCATCTCATCTTATAAACCATCATTTAAAGGGGTGTAAAATCTTATATTGTTATTTTTTCTCATCCAATATAACTTTTAAATTATCGATGATTTCTTAAAGCTCGTTTTATCTTACGTGCATCTTTGCACCTACTGTCCAGATCATATCCCATAATGTCATGGGCGCTTTTTTGAGCTTTGTTAAACTCGACATAATAACAATATTTATAGAATATCATATAAAAATAATAACACAGAAATTATGTAATAATTAAAATAAAATTAAAGGTATAAAATTAAATGCAAAAAATTAAAGAGCATAAATAAAATTAGAGACTTAGCCTACCACATGATTTGAGCAGATATAGTCTTTCATATTGATTATTTAAGAGACTAAATTATCCATATGATCCTAAAAAGGGAAGTCTACCATTTTGACTATTTTTTATTCAAGTTCCTTAGAGACCTAATCTTCTATTTCGAAGGTAAATCCTACCACATGTTTCTCTGATCGTGAAGTCATACATATCATAACGATCAATCGGGAAAGACAACGTACATCATCCCAAAAAAATAAACGTAGAAAGTCTAGTCTATCACTCTAAAACAATAACAAAATTAAAATAATCAAAATTATGGAAAGTTTAAATATAATTTCACTTCGTTAGTATAACATCGCTTAATATAAAAGCCTCGTGCTAATAACATGTTGTGATTTGTTGTATTTGTGAGATTTAAAATATATAGTAGAAGTATAAATAATAAAATAATTTTGCCGTATGACAAAAACGTATCCAATGTCCTTTCATACCGCATCTGTAGCAAACCTTTTTTTTTTGTTTACCTTTATTGTCTTGACCATTTTCATTTTTGGGGAATTTTTTTTTCATATGACATAATCTTCTTCCTCGTCATCTTCCATGACCACGGTTTCTATCGCGTCTACACTCTTATTCTTTTTTATT
Organism: Moricandia arvensis; assembly: GCA_905132765.1. Taxonomy (NCBI): domain Eukaryota; kingdom Viridiplantae; phylum Streptophyta; class Magnoliopsida; order Brassicales; family Brassicaceae; genus Moricandia; species Moricandia arvensis. Next base: position 60,740 of record CAJHQP010003491.1, read on the forward strand.
AGGAAAACATAATGGTTTATTATCATGAGTTTTTTCAGTTTACATACAAGATTTACATCAACTCCAATTATTTTGTGAATCCTTTCTTTCAAAGATTTAATTTTCTTTTTCTTTCAAAGATTGAACTACTTAAAAATCTCAGAATATTTCCTCATGATACATCTCATATTATAAACCATCATTTAAAGTGGGGTAAAATCTCATAACTTTATTTTTTTTTCTCATTCGATATAATTTTTAACTTATCGATGATTTCTTAGAGCTCATTTTCTCTTAGGTGCATCTTTGCACCTACTGTTTATATCATATCCCATAATGTCAGGGGCACTTATTTTGAGCTTTATTAAACTCAACATGGTAATATTCATAGAATATCATAGAAAATTATAATAACTCAGAAATTAAGTAATAATTTTTTTAAAGTATAAATTAAATGCAAAAACTTAAAGAACATAAATAAAATTAGAGACTTAGCCCTACCACATGATTTAAGAAGATATAGTCTTTCATATTGGTTATTTTTTAAGAGACTAAACCTTCCATATGATCTGGAAAAAAAAGTCTACCATTTTGACTATTTTTTATTCAAAGTCTGAAGAGACATTAGCTTCTATTTTGAAATTTTCTTATTATTCATGAAGGTAAAACCTACCATATGTTTCTCGGATCGTGAAGGCATAACTTATCATAACGATCAATCAGGAAAGGCAACATACATCATTCCAAAAAATAAACGAAGAAAGTCTAGCCTATCACTCTAAAACAATAATAAAATTAAAATAATCAAAATTATTGAAAATTTAAATTACATTTCACCTCGCTGGTATAACATCACTTAATATAAAAGCCTTGTGTTAATAACATGTTGTGATTTTTTGTATTTGTGAGATTTAAAAATATACAATAGAAGTGATATTCTTATAAAGAATAAATAATTTTGGCGTACGATAAAAAACGTTTCCAATATCCTTTCCTACCGCATCTGTAGCAAACATTTTTTTTGTTTGCCTTTTATTGTTCCGACCATTTTCATTTTTGGGGAAGTTCTTCTTTCATAGGACATAATCTTCTTCCTCCTCCTCTTCTACGATCACGGTTTCTATCGCGTCTACACCCTTATCTTTTCTTATTAGGAAAACATGATATTTTATTATCATGAGTTTTTTTCAGTTTACATAAAAAAATTACATCAAGTCCAATTATTTTGTGAATCCTCTCTTTCAAAGATTTAATTTTCTTTTTTCTTTCATAGATTTAATTACTTAAAAATCTTAGCATATTTTCTCATGATACATCTTATCTTATTAACCATCATTTAAAAGGGTGTAAAATCTCATGTCGTTATCTTTTTCTCATCCGATATAATTTTTAACTTATCGATGATTTCTTAAAGCTCATTTTCTCTTAGGTACATCTTTGCACCTACTGGCCAAATCATATTGTTTAATGTTTGGGGCACTTATTTTGAGTTCTGTAAAACTCGATTTGATAATAATATTCATAGAATATCATACAAAAATATAATAACACAGAAATTAAGTAATAATTTAAAAAAATAAAGGTATAAATTAAATGGAAAAAAATTAAAGAGCATAAATAAAATTAAAGACTTAGCCTACCACATGATTTGAGTAGATATAGTCTTTCATATATATTATTTTTTAAGAGACTAAACCTTCCATAAGTATACCATTTTGACTATTTTTTTATTCAAAGTCCGAAAAGACTTAATCTTCTATTATGGCATTTAATTATTATTAACGAAGGTAAAGCATACCACGTGTTTCTCTGATCGTGAAGAGAACGTATATTATCTCAAAAAATAAACAAAGAAAGTCTAGCCTTTCACTCTAAAACAATAATAAAATTAAAATAATCAAAACTATTGAAAATTTAAACAATAATATCCAAACAAAAATCGTTGATATAACATCACTTAATATAAAAGTCTCGAACTAATAATATGTTTATTCTATTTGTGAGATTTAAATATATATATATATATATATATATATAATAGAAGTGATATTTTTATGAAGAATAAAGATTTGGCAACGTGAAAGAAAGAGTAAAGGAAGAGAGCTTAATTATTAGTCGATTGTATGTATGTTATAACTTAACATCACCTCTTATTTATACTATGACAAAGTCGGTCATAGTCTCATATATTATAAAATAAATATCTATAATAATATGTCTAGTCGGTTGAAGTTTATCAAGAGGATAATCATTGTAGTAACTCGTCTGAAGGGGTAAAATGATCGAGATCGACAAATTTAGAATTTGAAGCCAAATTTTTGGGGATCAAAGTTTTACGAGGAATGTTGAGTTTTGGTCATATAAAACTTAGCATGGTTCGGAGAAAATGGAAGGGTTGTCGAGCATCAACCTGGCGTCGAGTCACGAGCGATAAAGATCGATCGGGAAAGTCTGAAGTACGAGATGGTCGAAGAATGGATTTTGAGTGAACCATGAGTCAAAATAAGCTGCTCTACCATGTTATAAAATTTCTTAGATTGATCAGTCGGACCTTTTAGAAGTGTAATATTTTTGAAGCACGACGTTTTAGAAGCACGACGTTTTAGAAGCACGACGTTTCCGAAGCTCGACGTTTCTTAGGCACGAAGTTTTCCGTGAAACTTCGTAATATATTATTTTGGAGAAAGAAAAATAAATCGGAAGCAGGACCGGAATTAAGCAGGACGGGAAGAAAGCATGACGGGAAGTAAGCACGACGGGATCAAAGCACGACGGGAAAACCCGAAATTGGGCAAAAACCCTAATTTCAGTATTATGGAATTTTTCGGGGAAGCCGGAGGCTCGGGAAATATTTTTCCATCAAGTTCACGATACCTTTGGAGTTTCTATTCAGCGCATCAGAACGGGAGCGGAAAAATATTCGGGATTGATCGCGGATCAAAAATATCCCGGAAGAGTCGGAATCGGGTAAATAGAATGAGAAGCACGAGGTGTCTTCTTGCATGGGATCAGGACGTGGTGTCAACCATCTGATGAGATATTTGTATACACAAGCAGGAGGTGACAGTGTGCATGGAAGCATCACATGCGGCTTGACACACAAAAGCACGAGGTGGATCGACCAAGCACGAGGTGTCGACGCGCATGCAACCAAAGCATGATGATCGACATGTGGATGATGTGTTGTGGACTTGCATGAGTTTCAGACATGCAGCTTGACATCTGGGAGGAGTGTTGGCGTCCTGCATGAGTCCTGGCCATGCTGATTGCCATGTGGAGCACGAGGTGTCGCCGTGCATGCGTCTGGAGCCATGCGGAGCAACACACGGGCTGCCACCAACCTGAATCTGATTGGTTGCTGCTCCCTATAAATAACCCACGACCCCAGCTCATTTCATTCATCCAGAACTGTCCAAAGAAAGTTAAAAACGTGGGTAGAGAGAGAGAGAGAGAGCAAGAAAATGGTCGAGTTACGAGTATGGTCAATTTTAAAGACCGATACTCCACCGCGAAGTCAAGTTCTGTCCAATTGACCTTTCTCTATGATTATGAGGCGGAAGCTCTGTCCAAATCAATCCATCCAAGACAGTCATATTCTATGATGACCAAGTGGGGGTTCTGTCCAAGATCAGGTTAGTTCCACGAGCTCAGATTAGTCTAAAGCCGATGTTCTGCCCGAAAGTTTAGAGAACTGTCCAGAAGCTAAAGAAAGTTCTGTCCGAGTCCAGATCAGTCCAGACCAGTATAAGGGGAGGGTCTGTCCAATTCAAGATCAGTCTAGTCCAGTCCATTGAAGATGTTCATCTCGGGTTTTGGGCAAGTCCTCTCCGATCAACCAGCTGCTTATCGGCATAGAACACTGTGAGTTGGCTTGCTTGAATTCCACTTGGAATTTAGGGTAGTTTTGTGAGTTGGTATTTTTTGCATTCCGTTTCGAATTTAGGATAGTTTTTATATATGCTTGAGTTCCACTTGGGACTTAGGATAGATCGAGTTGCATATAGAGTAGAATGTTCACGTTATTTCATGATAGAGTCCTTAGAGTTATTTTAATGAACCGGACTCAGTTTAGCACGGGCTAAGCTGAGATGAAATGGAATTAAGACTGAGTTAATAACCTGACTAGGACTAGGAATATGATGCATCATGTTTTCTACTCTTGCTTGTTGATATGGTTGAGTGCAGGTTCTCGTTATCTTTAATGATAGTTTCGTAGCAGAAGGCCAAACTATCTGGGTAACGGTTTGGTTGAGTTGATTGCTTGTTAGATTAGTTAAATGCTTCTTGTTTAATTAATCTTGTTGATTGAGGTTAGTCAGCTCTTGGCAAGGGAGTGACTAACTGCTTGATTTATTTAGTTGTGATATTGTTGTTTAGTTTATTATATGCTAGTACTAAGGGTTTTAGGCCATATAGGCCGGAATACTGGTACTATTGGTTAGTGTTATAGAGTCGATTCTAGGATCTGGAACTTTAGCCTTAGGTTAGGTTCTTGATTTTTCTTTGTGTTGAGTGTGTGCTGACAGCATGTGCGTAACCCGCCCATGCTAGGCATGTTTAGGGGTGATTAGTGTTTCCTCGACCTCGTATTCAGCGGGTTCAAGGAAACCCCTTATTCGCTGGATCGGGAAGACTCAGAGAGACGGGGTCATGGCCTAGGGCTGAGTGTTACAAGACGGTGTAATGTCCGGCAGTGACCCAAATGACTGTGGGCTGTTGCGCGGTGACCCGAATGACTGTGGGCCGCGGTCGGTTGAAAGTTCCTTCTTCTGGCCTTCGTGGTAGGGAGATAGGATATTGCCGATAGAGGAGGAACACAAAGTCACCAGAGCCCAGGTTAGAGTGTCGTGTTTAGTAAAGGGTTATGGAACCCAAGAGTAAGTGTAGCACCGATATACGGTGTTACGAGTTAGATCGAGTTGTAGTTAGTTAGTATATTATTATTGTGATACTGGTGATTGTTTTCCTTGCAGGTTTCTAACACTGAGATCTAATTTTGGGTTAGGTACCTGATTAGGCTTGGTGTCTCTTTGGTTAGAATAGAACCAAAGTTGGCTGATATATTGTTTGGGCGATTGCTTATGAAGGGTGGTGGATATTGAAAGCTATGCGGTATCATTGATTGGCCGATCATGTTCTTGTCTGATTGTTGGTCGACCGATTAATGATACTTGTATAGTCAAGTGTCTAACACTACATGAGTACTGACCTCAGGCGTATATATGGTTAACTAGGGGTTGCTTGTTGACTTGTTTTTCATGCAGGTTCCCGTTACTTGAAGTTAGATCAAAGCATGAGGCCAAATCTAACTTAGTAACGGTTTGATTAGATAGTGAACTGTGTTTGCTTGTTTAGCTTTAGCTTCGATTGCATGCTAGGGCTAGATTGATTGTTATTTTGGGTTGTCTTCCAGCTCAGTGAGTAACATTAGGTTACTCACCCAACTCCGTTGTCGTTTTTGCAGGTAGCTTTAGTAAGGATGATTGGATAGCTCGGTGCTGGACGTTAGGACCGCCGGAGTATATTTTCATGCCTTCTGTAAACGGTATTTTGATTTGTGTTTAGTTGACTCGATTTGGCATTAGGCCGGGATCAGTCTTGAATTATTTCAGTGTATGAATATTTCATGAATCAATAAAGTAATTGTTTTATATGCGCATCATGAGTACTCTGATATTTGACTAGTCCGGTCTAACACAACGTTAGGTCTTGGTATGGGTTGAAAAGCCTTAGGCCTTGATCTAACGGAACCATTAACTCTTGGTACGGGTTGCAAAGCCTTAAGCCTTGAGTTAGCAGGGCGAGTTAGTGGATGAACTGGTCTAGGTCGCGGAGTAAGTTTTAGGACTCTGACCGGATCGTCCCTAGCCCGTCACGTAGCGCTTCCGAACTATGGTGTTGGGTTGGACGATCAGTCATGTTCTTGTTTGATTGTTGGCTGGCCGGTTGGCTCATTTCTAACCCTGGGTATCGGTTGGTCTATCAGTCATGTTCTTGTTTGATTGTTGGCCGGTGGATCGACCATATGTCTAGGACGGTTCGGGGGTGTTACAATCATCCTTTTAGATCTTTATCTGTGAGGTTTGGGCTGGACTTACGCAATTTATGCGCTGACAGCTTATGGGCCTAATCAATGAAGCCCTTAGTTAAGTT